>VZRE01014873.1:476718-712539 GCA_013396775.1 Cephalopterus ornatus
TTTTTAATTTTTTTTCCCCCCCCCCCCCCCCCCCGCTGCTTTATAGAGTAGTTTGTCTTGTAATCCTTTCCTTATTGCTGGAAAATTGTCCGTTTCAAGCCTTGATTCTGCTATCAGCTGTGCCAGATCAAATCCAGAGCAGCAACCCTGGGGACAGACATTCCAATCTGGGCTCTGCAGTTGTCATATCAGGGGGATGTCCTGTCCTTTTTATCAGCACTGCCAACCAGGAATAAGTCAATAAACATCATTCTTGAGAATAAAAAGATCAGGATCAAATAAAACTTTGTGTCTCTGTGCTATTTCAGCTTTATTTAGCTCACTGGAATTCTAGGACTCTGCTTAAATTAGGGTGTGTAGTTGTTTAATCCCAGTCAGGTTACAGAACATATTCAGGACACATTTCAACTGCAAAACTCAAACATGATGCATCACTCCTGTACAGCACTTCTAAAAGCCTGAGAGCTGGAGATGCAGGTGACGTCTCAGGCAGACACAGAATAAATCAGGAGCAAAACAGACCAGCTTAATGAAGCAAGGGAGACTGAATCAGTGTTTATGAACTTAATCACCAGATAATGAACGTTCTGATTCACAGTCACAAGGAGATGAAATGTTGCAGAGAAATATGTCAAGTGAAGAGCAACAGGAATGCAAAGGCAGGAATATTGGAGGGAGTGGGTTGTTGGTCTGAAAGGTAGTGGGATACCCAATAATCCTGAAGCCAAGGATCTCCTTTTTAGTCATGCTGACAACTTTAAACTATGCATTTTGGTGAATTTATGCATAAAACCACAAAAAAAAAATCAACTGAAAGTTATCAAATCAGCCAAGTCTGCTTGGACTGTCAGAGTTTGTCTCATCTGTGGTAGATTACATAATTTAAGATCTCCTTATGCATAGAGGTGATACCTCACTTGGGATTACAGACCCTTATTAGTGTTTTTTGAAAGCTATTTTAGTTTTACCTCTTTGACGAAGCTCTGATAAATTTTCTTTCTCTGGGGTGTTGTGGATGTTTTTATGACTTTAATGGTCCTGCTGATGGTGAAAAAAGGGTTCTTAGCAATACAGGAATGCGAATTGATGGGAGCAGCTCCCTAAGATGGGCAGCTAATTAGGAGCTTTCTGGTTTGTATTGGGGCTTGGACCATGGGAGAGAGGATGTACAATAGCTTGCTTTTGACACAGAAGATGGTATTGTGGGCCTGTGTTAATTAAGGAGGAGAGACTGTGGCCTTATGTTAATGGAGTAGATATGATAGCTAGATTATTTGTCTGGAATGTACACAGAATGAATGCTGAGATTGTGTTGGTACATCTTGATAAGGCACCTGCAAGGCTAAAATGTAATAACAGTGTAACCATGGTGATGCTGTTGAATAAGGGTTGATGTAATGTTAAGAACTAAGGTTGTTGTAATATTTGATTAATAAATTTCTAACCAGCACACCGACATCCTTCGGTTACACTGCTGAATGCTCTGGTGTAGGGTGGATGATTTTCCTGTTTTTCTAGGGACTGGCTGAGCCTGTTCAGCTGTGTGCAAAGGAGCCTTGGCAGTACAGATCTTTGTTTTCCTCTGCCTTTGTATATGTGGGGTGCGGCAGGGGGACAGAACATTGGAGGCTTTTTGGCCCTTCCCCTAATTTGGGTGGGAAATTCTTACTTCAAAACCACGTTAATAATTGAAACAATTTACAGCAACCTGCGTGTTGCCTCAGGAGATGGATCAAGCTCTTTCCTGAATTCTACTGAGGTGCCTTCTTCACCCCAGATATCTCATCCCTGTGGGACATTGGAGTCTTCTCATTAGTTGTGGTCAACTTTTTTTCCCCCTCAAACAGTAAGCTGTAACTATTAAGTACAATAGTATTGCCTGCAGAAAACAAACCCTTAATCTGATTTATATTGAGCTATAATTTACTTTTCTAATAAGCCTACTCCACATTAATATAATATTTGGCATTTTATAGTTCTACCTACCTTCAGAAATGTAATTTAATCAAACCCCTGTATTTCTTCTTATTTCCTGCCGCATTATATTTTGCCTCTTTTGTTCAGGGATACATCACCACAATTATTTACCTCTTTAATTAGCTCTGCATCATTAATCTAGGCTGCTTCTCAACTTTCCTTAAATGGAGTAACAGTTTGCATTTCTGGGAGAGCAAAACAGTTGTGGCTGCTGGAGTTCCCTTGATATCTCACAGCCAATATCTTATGATGTGTTAAGACCTCTGTGCCATGTACTCCAAGTTGATTTAAAGTAAGTGTGTTTCAGCCCAAGGAGTTTCTTTAGCATCTAAGATGTATTAATGAGCACTAGGTGATGGCACAGTTTTATTCACGCACATGATAATGCTCTATCTCATCAAAGCTACGTGCAATCCATTTCTTCTCCATCCAACTTTGTGTTGGTGCAAAGCTGAGCTGCCCAAACAACTGGACAAGTGCGGTGCTAAAGAGTCCACGGAGCTGAGCAGCTCTGTGTGTGTCTGCTGCTGCCAGAAGTTCCCGTAATGACGGTGTTTCACCCTTGTTCTTATGCTGCTTGAAGTTAGGCCTGTGTTGAACTCCCTGCTCCAACACACAGTAACTTCATTCACTTCAATTGGTTTTGAAGGGGTCACCTCATGCACTCTAGGCTGGAAATCCCAAAAAAGACCCCCAGCCTGCCTGTGTGAAGTCCAGAACTGCCTCTGTGGGCTGCCCTTCTTCCCTCTCCCCTCTTGCCCAGCGCTGCTCTTCCCCCGGGAGCTTTGTCTTCCTGCATTTGGGGGAAACCAGGCTCTGTGACACCAGTGTCAGAGACTTTCTGCCTCTGTGAGGCAACTGTCTGATCAAAATTACTTCCTTCCTCTTTAGCTCAGTTCTTGCTCAGGGCCTGGGTAAGAACTTTGTGTCTCCGAAGGATTTTACTTGGTGAGCTTTGTCCTCATCTTATTCCTTGGTGACTTCAAAGTGAGGGGACAGCAAAGTGATCAGTTTCCCTTTCAAATTCTTTTTCATTTTTTTTTTTTTTCAGACAAGAACTTTTCTGTAGAGATTCTAGACATCCAGCTAAGCTCCTACCACGCTGGGCTAACATGTAGCTGCAGTTACATGCAGTAATTGGGCAAAGGAGGCTTCTTGGTTCTTATTTTAGAGTGTGACAAACTTTGCCTCTTTGAAGTGAGGTGCCCACTGCTGAGAAAGGGCTTGTTTGTACCTACAGGAGAAAAATGCACCCTACATGAGGAATGCAGAACATACTATTGACATCCTCTCACTGCTTTGGTCTTTTAAAATTATTCTCATTTTGCAGAAAGAGCATTTTGATTTCATTGATTTGTTCTGACATTCTCAAAGTTAACTCAGGAGGGTTAAGATGCACATCTCCCATTAATTTAAACTGGAATTACCAACAGTTAAATGCCTTAAATGGCTTGGGAAATCTAAGTTTGGTTGGTTTGGGGTTTTTAAATTATTATTATGTGACATTATCCAGTGCAATTAACCCCCAGAGCAGGAAACCCTGAGTGTGGTGAGCAGGTGGAACAGTGATTTGTGTGGGTGACAGCTCTTTTACTTTGACAGTCCTGGCTTGATTCAGGGTTCAGGAGCCTCTGTGTGGCCCATGGTGAGAGGCAGCACGTGCAGGGAAAGGCTGCCCAGGAAGGTCAGTCGTGCTCAGAGACTAGAGGAGCTGCACTCTCAGCTAAAAGCAATCTCTGTCAGCCCATGGTGAGCAGGCACTGCAGGTGAACGGGGCTGCAGAGCTGAAGACCAGCATTTATTTTTAAATCTCGTTTATCTAACATAAAAGATCCTGTTTATACCTGTATGTCAGAGAACCAATTTCTGCTGCCCTGCCAGTGCTAGACAGAACAATCTGTCCAGCTGGTTTGGATTCTACTGCTCATAAAACTCACTTGTGCCTGCTTCTTGCCTCGTGTACTTTTTGTGAGCTTGGCTCTGCCTTCCTTTGCCTATTGTTTCTAATGTTCAGGAATAAATCCACAGGGACACTGAAGCTATACCTGTAGCTTGCTGTAAAAGGGCAATGCACTCATTATGCTAATAGCTCAGAACTTTAAAGACCCCAATTACATCTCAGGCTCCCTGCATAATGTTTGGCAAGTCAGGTGCTCTCCATACTTACTCATCCCTTGCAGTAGTCAGGCATGTTCCATATAAATGAAAGGGAAATTAGAACTGGTGTGCCAAGCTCTGACTGGAACTGGAGCCAACGTCTTCGTCCCAAAATCCATGGGAGTGCATCCTCAGAAGTTATAAAAAGTGCTGTCAATAGGATACTGAAACATGACAGTAGCCAAATCGTATTATAATTTGTTGTATTTCAAATGGAAGTCTGAATTTGAAGTGTTCTTAAATAGCAGGTTCTTAACAAAGAATATATTAAACCCATGACTAACTTAGTGTTCCAGGTGTTGACCTGCTTGCAAAACTCATGTTTTTCAGAGAACCCAAGGACTGCATTCTGGTAAAACTGCCTTTCTTCATCATTTCACTCAAACAGTTTGTCTGATCCCAGCCAAATAAATTGTATGTGGGGAAAATAATGATTGTGAAACCCTCACTAGGAATTAGTGAAAAAGTGTCCAGGAAGATTAGGAATATTTGAAAATTGAGTTCTGTGTGAGCACTGCTCCAGGTGAGTCCTTGTTGACATACCCCTCATCTGTACATTACTGGGGGAAATGGATGGAGCCAAGCTGGTCCAAGCAAATAACAGAGTACATCATTTCCACAAAAAGGCAGGTAGAGGCTAGAATTAAATTTTGCATCATGGGTATGAGAGCACCACTCTGGGAAATAAGTACATTAGGGCATGTAGCTTTCTTAGCATGAGCTATTATATCCTTTTAAGCCATATTTCTGATAGTACATTTCCTGCTTGAAAATTGGGAATTTGTGCTATTTTTGTAGAAATGAGCTTATTGCAAATTGGCACAGTCTGCTGTGTATGCAGCTTTCTGTGCCACACAGGGACCACAGGGCAATTATCAGAGGCATCCATTGAAGGACTTGAGTAATTTGCCAAATGCTATTTTGTTTTCAGATAAAGTAAACAGTTTTAGTACTGAAGGGCATTTTAAGTACTGTAACTTTTTGCTTAGTTGGTTTAAATTCTCTTGTTTTTCTTACCCCTTTCCTCTCTTTACTGAGTTTTCCATTATCATGTGCTCAAGCCCAGTCGTGTGACTGTCTTTAATGTCTCCTGTGAATCTGAGCATGTGGGAGCTCATCCCGAGATGGAGCTGTACAAAGGTGTTAATTTAAAGGAGGAGGTCAGTTAGAGACTTGACATTTTAAAAACACTAGGTCCTCTGGGTGAGAAACAGAATGATGGTTTTTGCAGATGTGGTATTTCCCTTAAAAATAAAATGCTTTCTGATACACAGAAAGTGTTTGGTTTCACAAAAGTTGGTCTTCTACTGGTAGAGGATTTCTGCTTGTGTTGGTCTGCTGATATATTAGCAAAGGCTGTGTCTTCTTACCTGTTGTCCATCCAGATCAGCACAGGAAGACTGGAATGTGTCCCTTAAACTGCCCAGTTTTCTAAGCCTCCAGTAATAATGTGGAGAATTTGCATGACCATCACTTTAATTCTACCCTCTACTTGCTTCTGATTTTATATTTCAGCTGTTCAATGTTCATCTTTTCCAATGGGAATGAGCACTGACATGTGTTGCATGTGTGCTAAGCCTTCAATACATCCAAGACATTCCTTGAAGATCAGAGCTGATAACCCTTGGTTAGAGCTGACAACCTCTTGACCCACCTCCCATGTTTCCTGTACTCAGACCCTCTTAAACCCAGACGGCTGCTCAGGCATTCCCTGTTAACTGCTGGGTGGGTGAGCATCCTCCCTGCCTTTTAGAGCACACCTTGTCCACCTCCAGCTGCTGTTTTTAGGATGCTGTCAGGAGTGTAACTCCAAGCCTCTCTACAGTTCTGGCTGCCCAGGTCCAGAAGATGTTGCAGAGGACTGGGAGCCCATAAGCCTCGCTTCCTTAAGGGACTCAGACTAACATTTCCTTCCTATGTTACATGATACTGTCTCACGTTACTTCGCGTGTGTCTTCAGGAGCTGGTAAATGCCAGGCAGTTTCATTACCTGCAGCACTGAGTGCACTCACCGTCCTTGGGACTGTGACAGCACCACAAATTTCTTACCCTTCGAGCTTTCTGGACAGGACTACACACCCTCCTGTGCTGTTCAGCTCTGCTTTGCCAGAAAGAGCACTTTGCTTTTTAAGTTCACTTTCCTCTTCTGTTTTCTCTTTCTGGTGACCATTAATTCTGTAATAACAGGACACTTGTTTGTCACCACCTTCCAGCTGGTTTTCAGAGAGGAGCTTGTCTCCCAAGGGAGGGCAAGGGGCAGTAGAAGTGCTGCAGAGCTTCCTGCAGTTGACTTTCTATTCCCTTTTGCTACCATGCAGAGAATTCTCTATGCTGGCTTCTTCCCTCTGCTTTATCATCATCACCAGCCAGCCTTCCCTAATCCCAACCTGTATCAATCAATGATCCCCCTTCTCCTGAATTTTTCTTTCCTTACTTTCAGCTTTTCACTGTTTTTTAACACCTCCTCGTGGCCCTAGTGACAGATGCTTTTGAGCAGATGCCACCCTGCACCTTGTCAGATCTGTTCAGAAACAGGCATCTGGATGGCTTTTCTGCATGCAAGAAAAAGAACTGGCATCCTTTGTCCTGTGTATATAATAAATCATGGATCTGAGGTAGTTTAAGTTGGGACTAAATAGGTGCAATTCTTGTGAGACTGATCATGTTCATGGTATACAGTGCTGTGAAATTATAATCACATCAATATTTTCATATAATTACTCTCACATCAAGTGTAACATGATGAAGCTGTGAAATAGTGCCCACCATTCCTAAAAGGCTGAATGCCTGAAGGTGATGCTAGGCACATACCTTTCTGTGCCAGCAAATGTAACTGCACCAGAGCAGCTTTTGGAGTTGTAGGACTGACTGTTCTGTTGATTTCTCCCCACCCCAGTCATATGTGTGTTCTGCAATTGGTTTAATTACCTTTCCAGTCTTCACCAACTTCTCCTGCCTGACTTTGATTCTGAAGTAAAACAGTGAGAGACACAGACATTAATAATGACTTTATTATGAATACCTGAATGTAAAAACCAAATCAATAAACACATTCCTCTCCACCTTCCTTTCCATTTTTATCCACTGCTATCTACTATATCAAGGATAGGCTTTTCTGATTCCTCCCATCATTCCCCCCAGTCCTCAGTTTTATGGTATCATCTTTCCTGTTTTTTACAAGCATGTCTAAATCTTTGTGGTTTTCAATCAGACCATCTCCAGCTGCTGAGTTCCTTTAATACCACAATTTGAGAGCAGGAAGAATGAAGCCCTTCATCTGAAATAGTTCATGTTTAACATTATTCATCTCTGGCAGGTTGCTCCCACCAGTATAGGAGTGGTTGGATTGCTGGATGTGAAAACTCATCAACCCGTTTTGCACATAGGTCAGAGAAGATGCTTAAAGGCTTTGTGTACATTTAAATAATTTTCATTATCTTTCTTGTCACAGTTGATTGTTGGTCTCAAATCTGCTTTAGTTTTTCTCACCTCTAAAGTCATCCTTATCACAGTGTTCTTGAGGGTAACAGAAGTGTATCCAGTTTTCTACTTTTCATCTCATTTATAATTTTGTCTTGTGCTTTTATAGAATGACTCATCATGAAAAAGAAAACTGTTATTGGCAAGCTGTGTTCCTAAAAAAAAAAAAAAACCAGCCAAAAAACAAACAAACAAAGAACTCCCACAAACCCCAATAAGTACTAAACCACAAAATCCCCACCACAAACCCACAGGCAAAACTCAGGTTTGTTTGCACTAATGTAGTCACCAAGCTGGAAAACTGTTTACCTTGTTTAGTCTCTGACTTCTAAGTGTGGGGTTCAGATTCTTAGGGGCATTTTACTGCCTTGACACCTGCCTGTATGGCCAAGTCTTCTCCTGACATGGGACAAAAGTGAACCTTATTAACACTACTAGGTGGTGTATCTATGTGATCCTGTTCATTTGAATATTATTTTCTTTTATGGGAGTTTTGTCCATTCCCATTCCTATATTTAAGTATCGGTACAATCCTAAAACCTTTTCTGCCTTTTTATGCACTGTGTTCTGGACCTCATGCGCTGACAGAGGGCTACCTTCTACTCTGGAAGAGTGCTTTTTCACATCACATCTTTGAGCTGTTGTAGCACATTTTTTTTACTGTTTTTTGTGCCAGTATAGGTGCATTATACCTCCTAGCAGAATTCAATTACCACCTGAAAACGAATGGCGAAAATGGTTGCTGTTCCTTTTTAATGATTTAATTTGGGAGATATTTGAGAGACTGTGTTTTCCAAAAGCCTCCCCAGCCTAAGTTTCCTTCAGGCACAGAGCAGAAGTGTGGTACATTGTGCTCTCCCATTGTGATACTTGAAAGACATCAAAAGTCATCTTAACCCTGCAGAAGGCGTCAAATGAGGGGAAGAGCCTTAAGAGCTTCCCACTGCATTCCAGACTGATGCTTCAGGAACCAGCTTCAGGTTTTCTGAGTAGCTGAGACCACACACTGGAGCTGTTCCAATGTTCACAAAGCCATCAATAATTTTCTGCTTAAATGGCAACAGTGACACTTAAAATTCATCCTTCCTAACATGAGGTGTGTTGGTGTGCCTGTGCAGAGCTGGAGTCTCCACTGACGATTGCCTGTAGCATGAAAGCAGGAAGGGTGCTACAGTTGGCTTCAAGGGACGACTAAAGGGTGTGAAATACAGGCTGTAGTGGGAAGCTTGGGCTGAGGTTCTGATTCTGGACATAACAAGAGGAGAAAATAATTAGAAGGAATTTTTTAGACAGTAGAGGTGTTTTGAGGCATGATCCGGAGATATCAGTCTCTACAAAGATGGAAGCTTCAGTGATTGACCTTTCTGAATGAAGCTAAAAAAAAAATTGAAGTCCAAAAACCTTTATGCAAAACATTTTTTCATTAGGGTTGTTTTTCTTTCCAAAATTACCGTTGTACCAGACATGAGGATTCTAATTGTGCCCTGTTGATAGTCTGGTGATTGAGTTTGACTCTAATATCTGGCTTTTTACAAAATATGTTTTTTTATTCCCCCTTTTTTTGTTTCTTTTTAGAGAAAAACAAAAACCATCAGCAAGCCAAAATGTGAGCTTTAAATGCAAAATCTTGGATTCAGCTTAGGAACTTCAGCTTGCAGTTCTTGTGTGGAGGCCAGTTTAAGGTAATTAGGGGTATTTTTTGTCTATCTGCATGGAACAGCATTCGGGATTGGGCAGCAGTGTAGGCCATTAATCCATAAATAAGTGTTACATGTAAGTTCTCAGGTAAAATCGATGGTGCTGTTCAGCAGGGAAAGCCTTACTCAATGGCTCTAAATATTCACATTAGGGGCCTTGGTCTGGGTACCAAGTTCGTAATTTTTTAATTAAAAAAAAAAGAAAAATTTTCTCTTCCTGCCTGTGTCAGTGCTGTGGTTATGAGCGCTGCCCTTGAAGGCAGACAGCAGAAAATGTGATTGCTTTTCAGATTGAAAGCCTGGCCTGCTGTTTGTAAACGTGTTCTTCTCTCATTTACCCTGTTGCTGAACAAACAGTCATTGATTTCTGTTGCATGTGGTTTTTTTTAAAGCAACAACATTCAGGATTGGACCCAAATGTGGAGCCTGCCTGCTTTGTGAGTTAGCCAGTTTTAAACTCCAAACTGCATAAGACATTGTAACCAGTCCTTTTTATTAGTATTGATTCTGTTAATAAGGAAAATGAACCAGCTGAGGAGAACACACAATGCACACCTACTCTGGGAAATGTGAATTTGGAAATTAAATGTAAATTGAGTTTGATTTTAAATAAAAGGGAAGAATAACCTCACAGCAGAAAGGTGGTTAAAACTGTATGAACGTGTTCATGCCATTTCTTCCATTGGAACATAAGGAATTGCAAACCTGCTGGTGCCAATGTTGTGACAGAGGGCAGAGTTTGTGTTGTTCTGGAATCGGATCTGTGTTTTCAGTAAGAAAAAAGCACAGTGGATTTATCCAACGCAGACTTGGTATTATGTATATCCTTAATTGTATGTGCCTGTATTATTATTTTGCTTGTCTGTCATTTTTGCCATGTTTTGCTCAGTTATTGGTTCAGTTCTCATGTGCCTGCCTGATCAGAATTCCCACCCTTGCAACTTTGATATTTTGCAATAGCACTGGGGGGCCTTTGGTTCATCCTACGTGTACAGCCCCTACCTGTAATAGGTACTGTGCAAATGTTTAAGGGTATATAGGCTTAGTTCCCATGTGATATCCCAGCTGACACACAAGACAAAGTGTGGGTAAAGGAGATTGAACCAAAAACTGAAGACAGGGAAAAGCAGAAGCTTAGGTTGTGATTTTGCTGAGGAGGTAAATCTCATTATTTATTGGTTTTTAATTTTTGCAAGTATCCCTAGTAATTGAAATATGAGTACAAAGAAAAAAATCTGCTTCAGGATGGGATTAACTCCAGAGCTGAAGCAAAGTCTAGTTTGCCTACAGATCTCAAAAAATGAAATTCACTCGGCATTCTGGTCTGAACTGTCCTCTAATGTAGGTGCCCAAAATTTCCCTGTGGCCCTACACTGACTGTGTATGATGCCTAGAGTTGGCTCATGTAATTAATACCTAGAATCAAATGCAAGACTCCTGAGTTCATCTAGTAACAAGCCTTTTACATCCTTACGGTGCTTTAATTTATAAATGACAAGATGCTGTGTGACAATATATTTTATGTCAGCATTAAAGGACAGCTTGGATATTTTCCTGTAGTTAGTTCCCAGGTATTTGCTACTCTTCTTGAGAATACTTAACTCCATATCTTTCTGGGAGCACTGTGGCTTCCCAGGTGTGTGGAAGGAATGCTTTATAGTAACTATTCCACACATTAAAGGATGAAGAATGTTATGGGGGCCATAAGCCACAGTCATTTCTTCAAAATAGAGCTACTCACTGCCCGTGATGTGACAATATACAATGGGGACAGGAGTTACAAGCAGTTTTGTCAAAGAGTATACCAAGGCATTGTACAGTTGCATTAAAGGGCAGACTGCATGTTTCCTTACACAAATAACAGCTCAATATTTAATGATTAATTACTTGCATCCAGAGGAGGGGTCAAAATTTTTCCCATTTTTAATCTGTGGAAATCCCCTATGACATTAACACCAGGCTGATCTGCGCCACTAAAGAATTGTAGTTTTCCTCTACTTGGGATGGTATTGCACATTATTGATTATTAAAGCTAATTCTAACATATGTAGAGCATTCCACCAGCTCTTGCCACCAATGTGCTGACTAAACTGTTTACCCTTGGTGTATGATTCTGGCTTCATCAGCTTTTTGCCTGTTGGAATGTATCACCAGAGTGAATGAAAAGATAGGTCTGCTGAAGCAGCAGACCAGTGGGAGTTTGTGCTCATCTTCCAGGTCTTGCAGTGCTTGACCATCACAAATTGTTGCTGTCACAATGTTAAGTAACACCTAAGTGAGTCTTCTGTTCCTTAGCAATTAAAAGCTGAAGTTTTAGTTATGGATGTTCTACAGACTTCATCTGTAGCTGCCACTGTTGCAGTTGTAGGCACTGATTATGCCACTGAAATTCAGGGGGTGCTCACTGGGGAACGAGGCAGCTGATGAGCCTTGTGCATGTCCATTTACCTCCTGGGCTTGCCTTTTAATTGAATCTAAAATCAATTTTCAATTAGTGGTGGTTTGGCACCTCATATTAGCTGTTAGAATTGTGAATAAAGGTAAAGAGTAAAGCATGCAAATCTATAATTACTTTTACCTTAATGAAATGAACATTAGCAGAATTAGGAAGAGATGTGCTGAGTACTTAGGAGAGTTCAGGAGGAGAGTTAACACTGGCATGTCTGAAGATGCCAAGCATTTATCAGGCCAGCACAGCTAGATGGCAAATAGTTTGGCTGCTGCTGATAAACAGGGCACCCCTACATAATGTCCCTGTGGTTTAGGTATTTTCCCTCTTGAAATGTAACAAAACCTCATGGTAGATAGTCAACACTTACATGTTGAATCAGCCCTACTGTGTGAAAAAACTTAGCTGGAAGTGTCAAACTGAATTTCTCTCTGAGAGAGACTTGGTAGGTCTGACTTGGACGAAAAATCATTTTAAAGTGTATATGTGACACACGTCTGAACACCTGGGGAATATAACATCTACAAGTGAGGTTTCCATTGCTACTTGTCTGAAGTTTCTAAGATCTTCTCTGTGGTTTTCCAGTTGGTAGATGATATCTGTCTTCTGGAGCAAGAGTACCTGGCCCCTTCCAGTGCAGCTACTTCACCTCAGAGTGGAGATCTGGTCAATACTTTGCATTCCGTCCCATACTGCCAGCCTATTCCGGAGTGGCCATTATTTTGCAACTATTGCCTTTTAGGCTATTTGTTTTAAATTGTTGCAACATGAAATCAATACAACAGAGCAGGGCTCAAATCGTAAACACTGAAAATGGAAAAGCAGTTTCTTTTGCTAACCCTCCCACATGTGTTTTCATTATTTTTAGCATGGAGGATTGCGTGGTTCTCTCTCCCCAGTTTCCAACAAATTTTACCTCTGTGAACAGCCTGGGTGATTTTCTTCAAAGTGTTCCAGCAGAAAGTCTGCCCAGGTCTTTCTCAGGCTTTTGGGATAAGTTTTAATAACAAACAGTGGAGAAGTGGTTGGGCTGTCGTAAGGATGAACTGGATAGCATTTGTACTTCGTTACAGGGACTGTCTCATTAAAGGACACAAGGGCAGCATTAAAAAGGGAAAAAAAAAAACAACTTCAAATGTGAAATTCCCGTTAATAAGTCACAAGTTAGGAAAGTAATTTCATAGTGTATGTTTGTGGTATCTGAAGTAGGAATTAATAAAATCTTGTCACTTCAAGCAGCCAATTCTAACACCACCTGATGTTTGCTCTGCTCCTCTGGGAGTGTCGGAGCAGCCCCAGAGCTGCACTGATTTAGTCTGACTGCTCAAGGCTCCGGGACTGTCCTGGGAGCCAGGGTTGAACCGGGCACTGGTTCCCCATCATACCTGCTCTTCCTCGGCTGCTCCCCTCCCACAGGCTGGCACTGTGTGCGTCCTTTGCTGCTGCAGAGCTCCCTGGGGAGGGCAGAGGAGCCCTTGGCATCGCTGATGTATCACTGCCCTCTGCTCTCCCTGCTCCAAGTCAGACGTGGGTAGTGATGGAAAAGTTGCAAGAAAGTTTGAATGCTGCTATGGATTTTCTTTGCGCTTTTAATGCTAATACGTGTGGCTTTCTTCAGGTATAGTGTGGCTACAGATGGCCTTGATTCAGCACCCAGATTTAAAACTTCCAGTTGTGTCCAAGTGCAGTTGCAAGTCTGGATCTTAGCTTTTTGACTCAGTCCCACTTCTACCATTACAGCAGTAACTACAGTAATTTCTAGCAAAAAGACCATCTGTTGTGCTGCAGTTAACACTGGTTTCCTGAAAATGCTTCCATGTATATATTGAACAGTGCATGGTTTGGATTGTTTTATAAATGGATTTTTTCATTTGCGAAGAAATTTTTAGGTGTGACAGTTATAAGGAGCAAATAGGTTAGTAGTTAGGGCGTTCTGAAGATGAGAATTCCTTTGGAGTCACTGGTTTTTGCTGCTGCAATGCTAAATAAGCTTCTTGGAGGAGAAGGAAAATAGGTGCCTCTCAAACTTCTGTATTAATTTTTTTGTAGTTACTGCTGTACTTCCTTTTCTCTTCTGCACCACAGACCAATACAGAAGATTTCAGGATAGTTTTATAGGCAGATGCCTGATAAACATATCTGCTTGAAACCACTGGTTATATGAGATGTTTTCTTGTTTATTTTGTAGTGTATCTTGACTCTTGTGTGTTGTTCCTTGTCAAATTTTCTGTGTTGATGCTGTGGGCCTTCAGAGGCACAAAAGAATCAGTCAATAAATGTTTAACAATAATATGGATTATGTAAAATAGAATATGCAGTTGTTACAGGGAGAAACATGGAAATTGATGGCATTGGGAATGGAATGCCATAAACCCCCAAGTACCCTGAATCTTTACGAGACAAACAGCATTAGCTCTAATAAAATGAATGCTTGCAATTGTTCCTATAAACTTCTGGATGTTTATGGAAATGTTAAATGGGCTTTTGTGTGAGAAGCCATTGGCAATCATAATTAAAATTTTTCTAAACATATATAATTCATGGCACACTTATTCTCTGTAATAAGTAAGACTTTAAAGGCTTAAGAAGCTTCAGATGAACTGCAGCAATGTGTTAATAACCTTCTATATCTTATTGAGTACTTCAGCTCTCTTCAATGATTTTTTTTCTGTTGAAGTGTTCTGGAAGTTTATTCACCAGACTGTTTACATTCATTAGTATAGTTATTTAAAAATCAAAACATCTACAAGCACTTTAGCTCAAGATATCTTATCCTTGTCTCGTTTTATAACGTTCCTAAATGTGTTGTTTCACACCAATGTTGACTGCTGCAAGTAAAACCAAAAATACATACAGCTTCTGCCCATTAAACAAATAAAATGGACAGCTGTTATATAATGCTGTGAAGAAAAATCACCCAAATGAAAACAGTGCAGAGAACTCTCCATGGTGTTTCCAACTTCTGTTCAGCTGGTGCTGCTGGATGAATGAAGTTTGTGGTGTACCAGGGAGAAGGGTTGGTGCTGGGCACGCTTGAAAATCAGAGCACAGAGTGAGGTTGTGCCTCTCAGGCTGACTCAGGTAACAGCAGCTTTCTGCTGAGCCCCGTGCTCCATCAGCACAGCCTTGGTCTCATCCATCTGCACCGAGGTAGTGCCAGGGCTACCGAAATCCTTTACAGGGGAATGGTTGATGGGAACGATACCTCTGTTCTTTCAGAGAATACCACGGCAAAGAACAGAGTGGGCTGCTCTCTTGAACCTAAAATATTTCTTTACGTATGCAGAAAACTCTCTCCTCAGAGGATGTTGCTTTATTTCGCTATGTCACTTAATCCATATTGCATAACTCTTTTTTTTTTTTTTCTTCAGCACTTTCATTGACAGAGCATTGTTATTCTTGGAACCTTCAGTGCCCGTGGCAGCTCCACTGAAGAATAACCAGTCTGGGAATTTTGTAACTAGGCATAATTTGCAACCCTTTTTCCAGCTCTGTGCATTGATTATTTCTGCTTAACATTTAAAGATAAATTAATGCTGTGACACACAAGGATTAGCATAATAAATAGAGAGATTGCCAAGCTTTTCTTTAGATTCCGCAAGAACTAGCCTGTGTGCAAACCCTGCAATTTGGGCAACATTGGGAAATAGAGATAATAACCTGCAAATACAGAATAGGCCTCTTTATTACTCTTCTGGCAAATTCCATATTTTAAAATTTTTATTCACCAGAGACAGGGTGTCTTGGATCATCTAATTGTACATTTGAACCTGACAGTCCTTTACAAGCAAGGACAGCTCAGCAGCGAATATTAAATTGTAAAAATAAGGAAGGGTTCTTTCAAAGGGCAGAATACATTGGTAATGTCATGTGTTATAACCTATAAACTGTACCTGTATAAATACTTGAAAGGCTGTCAGGCTGCTTAGATAGAAACTTGATGTCTCCAGCAAATAAATCTTTATAATGTGTTGGCCCTGTATTTTTCTTGAGCCAGTTCAGCTACAGAGAAATCACTGTGACCAGGAATGCTCCATCAAGCTGTTATTTTCTGTGATAACAAGTGTTTGTCAAACTTCTCTTATAGCTGTAGCCTGGACTTGGAAATCCACAGTGATGCACAGAAAGGGAGACCGAAAACTCTGTAATGCTGTGAGTCATATTTGCAATTGTCGGAATGAATATCTGCCTTTTTAGTGCTTTCAATTATGACTGTTTCTAAAGAAAAGATGGTTCTGCGTTGAAAGGGGTAATTTGGGTGCTTTTTGTAGATCTCCTTTACTTTGTTCTACTTCAAAACACGTCGTGTGCATTTCAGGACTTACTCATTGCAAACCAGGCAGGCAGGTTAATGGAGCAATTTCCAGCCACAGCAACCAGACAGAAGTGGTGATAGGGTGGATCCCAGTGTTCCTAACAAACAAACCCTAGCTAATTGCTGACTCTGGTTGACAGGATAAGCCCGTACCTCGTGGTTTCCGGACCCTACAGCTAGATTGAAGTTTGGGCCTTTACTCTTTGTCCAAAGGATACTCTGCATCTGCAGTGTCCTGTGGGGACAGAGTTCCAGCACTTACCTGCCTCTTTTGTGGAAGAGGCCATGGTGAATACAGTTTAGAATTGTGAAATGTGGGCATCTTTTTCCATGTTTTTGGTAGTATGCTGGACGAGGTGCTTCAAATAGTTTCCTTCATTTTCCACACAGGTGCCTCTGAAGCCTGGTTTACAGAAACACCACAAACAAAATAGATGTGCTTGAATGCAGGGTGTGCTCTGTAACATGAAAACAAAGCCTGAGGGATCTCAGTTGCTGCCCAGGACTGGTTAATTGAGTTGAACAGCAGCTCAGAAATGCAGCATCAGGCAATACTTGTGCTGAGTGAGGTTGTTAAAGTAATGAATTCCGTGCACAGAGGCCACAGGACAGGGCAGAGTGATGCTTCCTTAGGTCACGTCACTTGGGGCTTTTTCTGACCTTAGAGTGCTTGGCTTTGCAGCCTTGATCATGTTATTTAAACAAGGGGCACCTGTGTATTTTTTTGGGGGGGAAGGTACAATGGACGATCATGACTAAGGGCTTTTTTGCTGGATTTTGCACACAGTTAAAGAAATATATTCTGAGAAAGCTTCCCTAAATTATTCTTGTAACTCTCTTTGGCTTTAATTGGTAAATTACTTCTTGCAAGTCTGAGAGATGAAGAGTCTCGTTTCCTGGAGTGATTTGATTGGCAATTTAGAGATGATTTGTTAAAACTGGAAGAGTGTATTTCATAAGATTAAATATGAAATTGCAGAACTGCTTAAGGGCATAATTGCCCTGCTTTCTGCTAGAAACATTGTTGTGCCGGAAATGTATACACCAAACATGTTCTTGGGACGTTGGTATTGAAAAAGAAACACACTGAGTTCCTGGGAGCTGAGAGTGGAATATCCACTCTATCCTTAAACCTGTTCTTTGCTGCAATCTCCCAAAGTATTTTTGTCAATAAACAAACCTTGAACCATAATTTTAGCATGTTTGCAGGTAATCAGTTTCTGTTGCATCCTTTGAGGTTTGTATATCCTTTTTGAGTTTCTTAGCTTGTAAATTCTTAATGTGTACAAGAATTTACTTTGTGACAGGGACAAGTTGATGGACTAAAAAGGTGGATAAAAAATTTTAATATTAATAATTATGAAGAGACTCTGTAAGAGTCCTCCAAGATCTTGTCTAATACAGAGCAAGCTCTAGAGTAAGCAGATTTGGCAGCCAGGACAAGAGGTAGACTTTGGGTATATGAAATAAAATGACAAAAACAGAAAGGCTGCAAATCACTTCAGGCAAAACATTAATAAAGGCCAGAATGTCTCCAACACTTCATACTATAACTAACGATTAATAAGCCATGTTTAATCTGTCTTATTTGACTTGATGGAGTCATTCACAAACTGAGGGTCTGTCAAGTGAATTACCCCTTCAGTCTCTGGGCTGTCCAAGTGCAGCGTCTCTGCTGATCTCTTATCATTTATTGCTTGGGACCTTAACAGGCTTCATCTTCTGTTTCAGAGTAGCCTGAATCTTGCTGTGGGGGAGCGCTGCAGCTGTCCCTGACCAGCCAGTTAGAGACAAATCACTGATTTTCTTTTTTTCTTAAAAAACTTCTGGCATCCTTTATATACACAAGAGCTCGTCATTACTTAACCCTTCCTTGTTATACCGAGACCTTCATCAAAGCTGTCTGTGTTTTTATTGACAGTAATGAAAGCAATGTATCACTGTTCATTGCTCTTGCAAAAGCCTCGAGTATTTGATACGCTGAGATCCCACTGTTGGACTCCAGTCCTAAAATTCACTGCAGTCTTAAGGCCTGTCAGGAGCAGTGCAGGCTCCCTCTTGCACAGATAAATACTGAGCATTTAATTCTATAATGAACAGTGTCTTTTATTCTGTATTTTAGCAGTAATAGTGCTAAACAAGTCTGTATTTTAAGTAAAATAAAAGTACTGATGGGAAAAAATCACTTATTTCCAGCATGGAAATAGTGTACTGAGGGTGGTGGAGGTGAATCCCTGTCAGCACAAAAGAGGGCTTCTGTTAAGCTCTCTGTAGTTTCAGTGTCTTGATAAATCCTATGTTTTGCTGTGGATTAAATTAATGGGTTCTCCTTGTGTTACGCATCAGAGATCTACAGACTTTGATAAGAGAAGATAAGAAGCCCTTCCAGGCTTTCACACCACCCTCCAGCATCTCTGAGGAGCTCTACAGAGCTCACAGTTAAATGCAGCCCTTCCTATCTCACACCACAGACCTTTCCTGCAAGGGACCTGGGCTGGGGATGTGTTGCATTCAGGCCTGAGATGAATCAGCAAACCAGCTGAAAGGATGGTTTGGGGGAATAAAAAAAGCCTGTCTGCTGTGGTTACATCCAGCAGCAACAGCTGTAACACTGGAATGCTTATTCTCAAATAATTTGGTTTATTCACGTGGCTTTGGAAGCTGGAAGGTGAGTGTGAAATCCTGCAGAGGCAGGGAAAAGTTTGCTGAGGGTGCTTTTAATAGCTGGGCTTGCTCAGAATCCCCTCTGGAAAATAAGATGTAAAAACGGTGGCAAAAAGGGCTTGAGACAGTTTCCCTGGATTTCTACAGCTCTAGTTCACCTGTGTATCTAGCTTNCAGATGTAAAAACAGTGGCAAAAAGGGCTTGAGACAGCTCTAGTTCACCTGTGTATCTAGCTTGCCTGAAAGCAGTGGGAAGGAGGTAACCAAACACTTCTGTTCATTTCCCAATAATTTAGAAGCTTCTCAAAAATTTGACCCTGAGGTCAAAGCGATATTTTTATGTCACCAATTGGTATCTTTTCCCCTATCAAGGTATGTACCATTCTCTTTACAAGATGACCTTGTGCTCATATGTGCTGTTTATGGCTTTGGGGATTTGAATGGCTGGGAAGGATGGATTTTTACTGTGTGTGTCCTACGTACTGTTAGAATTTAGAGCTGACATGCACTTAATTCTCTCTAGGTTACTGCAGCTCAGTGTTTCAAAAGAAAATTCAGGAGAGGATTCTCATGGGATTTGATTTTTTGATGGGTTCCCCTCCACCCCCTCAAGGTTCCCTGTTACAATTCTTAATGTATCAAAGCTCTCAATCTTACTGGGGGAAGTTTTTTCCCTACAATTCCCATACCAGATATTGGAGTTTCCTGTGCTGTTGAACTGTTTGTGGATGTTTGCTGTAGACAACCTGTTGACTAATGGTATTGTTTATACCTGAAGGTTGCTCAAAGCTGGTACAGCAGTGCCTAAGAGACTTTGATGAGAATACATTTCTCATGTAAGGGTTGTATAGATAAGAGTCCTAATTCACCACTGAGACTCTTTTTTTTCTTCTTTCTGTGTTAGTGCAACCAGACTGAAATGGAAGAATACAGTGGGGAATCTGCCAGGCTATCTCAAATCTTTTAACAGCCTCCTCATTCCCAGCGCTAAAGTTTCTCTCTAGTGAATTGGTTTTCCTTGCAAAAGTGTTGAGCTCTGCTAACATTTCTGAAGAACAAAATACCAAGTATTTTGTGCGGCGTGGATAACTTGGATCGTTCCTGGAGAGGAACTCACAGCAGCTGAGACAACATATTAGACATAAAGCATGTGTGAGGATCCTCGTGGAACTGAATATAATGAGAGAGTAGAGAGGTGTTGCAGATGGTGGGAAATAAAGCCCTGAGGGCTTAGCTGGCTTGGCACTTAGGGAGAAGGCAATGCCATCTTCTTGCTTTTAACACTGGATTTCTCATTGTGCACGGGATAATTTCAGTAAGTGCTGCCAAAGAGCTATTAAATCTCAGCCTGCTCAAGGGTTTGGCTATTTTGTAGGGACTTCAAAAGAAATTGGAAAATGAGGTATGAACAGAAAACTTTTTGTGTTATGGGATTTCATTTTGGTCCAGAAGCCACAAATCTCATTGCAATTATTACTGAAGTCCCTGTGGACGTGATAAATAATTGATTTAAGGGGGCTGTTTGTAGAGCAAAGGGGAATGGAACAGCAATGAGGTCAGCAGCAGGTTTGCACAAATACACGAGCAGTGACAAGCTCAGTGTTGTATTGATCAGCATTGGTGAAAGGGGGAGATTTGTGTGGGGTCAGGAACTACATTATGAAGGGCATAAAAACCTTCTTGGCTTTAACCCTGTGAGATATGGAAAGAAAACAAGCATTTAGGTTTGAGGAATGAGCAATACTTGGGGAAATGTGGACCTTGGCATTGTACCCACAGGAGAGGGTGTTTTTTATGGTACATGGTAAAGGGGGGAGGAAGAGGATTAAGGGGTTGGAAAGGATGGCTGTGGAGCTACTTAAATGAGTGGAAAAGAAGACATTGAACCCTAAGCCATAGTAATACTTGGCCTTGTGTTCTAGAGGCAGTTTGCTGTTGGCCCATGTACAATATTCAAAGGACCCCCGTGAGACCCTGGCTGGGTGTTCAATTCTCAATGCAGTGAGTGCCAAAAAATCTCATTGAAAATATGGCTTTAAATGATGTCTGTTTATATATCAGTGCTGTCCATAGCATGGTTTTCTTTTCTCTGTGGTTGAATAACTAACCAGCAAAGGCAAGCAAGTGGTCTCAGCATCTGGAAACTAAAAGCATCAGGGGTTATTCCATTAGTAGCCCAATTATTAACATTCAACACTTCCTAGTATTGCCCAACCTCTCTGCTTTGCTCAGGGAGATGATCTGCCTGGCTGCACTGTGCTTTCATAGCATGAAAACAGAAGAATAAACTCCAGTGGCAATTGTTTGGTTTAGGTTTATTATAGGTAATCAGAGCTGTTTGTTCTCTAAGGGGACCTGAAAGCTCATGCAGCAGATAATCTTGGGTGGTCAGAAGTCTTGTTTGGATGATCACCCAGAAGCCTGGAGCACCTATGGAGCTTGTCAGGCAGATGGAGGAATCACACAGTGCAATTTCTTTCATGACATCTTCACAAACTGATTGGATTTCCCCTCTCCCCCCCGGCTGAAATAAGGAACTATGGATAAAACTCAGAATGGGATAGAATTTATCAAAGCTTGGACTTATGAAAGGTTCATCTCCCATTCCATTCATGCCTTGTGCTCTGCAATACATAGGACAAGAAATCCTATCTGATTTTCTATCTTGCTCTTCCCTCTCTTTAGCTTACATGCTCCTGGTAACCACTCGCTGTTCTTGAGAGAAAAAACTGTAGCAGATACATTTGTTGGGGTATTTGCTCCGTGTTTTGCCACTTCAAGCCCAGGCTGTGTCCCTGCACTGTAGTTTATAACCTTCTTGGCTCCAGGACTTTGCCCCACTGTGCCTCTGCAGAGCCTGACACAATTTGTCATTGGTCTGGCTTGGTCTTTAGGTGCTACCTAAGAAACATGAATAATAACAGTAACAGGAAAAGAACCTCCTTATCAGTCTTGGAGTTATCTGGAATATCAACTTCAATAAAAAGTGGCGTGAAGCTCCTAGTTTATTAAATTTATCTGAACTGAACAGCAAGAGATAGATAATCCAAAAAAAAAAAAAAAAGGCATGTGCTGTAACATCAGAATGTTTTTGATCCTGAAACTGGGACTGTGCAATTAATCTGGTTTCCCAGAAGCTACCAGATACTTCTAAATGTGAAATTATTCCTCTTCTGCAGAAATGAAAGGATTCAAAAGATCAGCCTCAGCAGTTTCTTCTGGGACTGTGCCCAGGGTATGTCATTTATTTTCTAATTCTTTTTTCAATTAGATTATTTTTTCTCTTTCGAAAGAGAGGATGTCCGACTATTTAATCTAATCTAGTTCATTTATTGTTTTTATCCTGCTGAGCCTCTCACTGCAGATCCAATAGTGCCAGCATAGCACAGACCTTGGGAGACCTCCAGGGAATTTTTGTGCTACTTTTCCAGTGGCAAATGTTACTGGGGTCAGGATCTCTCTGTTGTGGTTGTAAAGTACAGAATGTTTCCATCCCTCTGTCATTAGTCGGGGAAGATTTGGATGGAAGGCAGGGTCAGAAATGCAGATGTAATTTTCAGAACCAAGGAGAATTTTTTGCAAGAGAATTTCTAGAAGATCATCTTCATCTGTTCTTCTCCAGCCATTTGTTCCACAGCTGGGTGGTTGGTGTGGTTTTTCTGTGGGAATGCCATAATTCCAGGTTGGCTTTAGGGATCTCTGCTGCTTTAGGAATCTTCATGCAGCAGTGGTGAACATCTCAGACTGTGGTACTGGTGTAGCTGAATATACACCAACAGAAGATAGATCATTGCTTGCAATCTGCTTTTTGGTATTTAATGAAGATCACTAAAACTGCTCTGGTCCTTTTTTACTGCGTGTTGTAGAAAACAAGTAAACTGAGGATAAATCCAAACCCTGTGGAAAGAAGTTGAAGGATTCCCATTAGCTTCTGTGAGGAGTGGATGGGTTTTTTTGTGAGAAGCTGAAACAGCTCTTGAAAACAAAATTGACCTCCAGATCGGGGTATAACTTAAATCTTCTGTGCAACTTTATCACCATCTGCTTTGAGTTCTGTTCACACTGCACAAGGTCATGTACAGAAACTCACAGCAGACTGGAGAACTGGAGAACTGCCTGGCTGTCTTCCACAGGAAAAAGTGAGGCATGGAAAACCAAAGGTGGTTGTATTGCCAACTGGGTGCTGATATAATGGGGGAGTTACTCATCAAGGTATTCTCTTAGAGCTGCCAGGGAGATTGTTTTAAAGCCGTTGCACTTGGATATCTATGTTCTTTTCCTTGTGGTTATTAGGAGCAAATGATTCCCAGGGTGATTAGATGAACAGTTTGAAACATGCAATAAATGTTTACTGAAATTAGTCAGAAATCCTCATACCAGTTTGGGAATTACGACTGCAATAAGCACTAACATTGTTTGTTTACTGCCCTCTAATTTTCACATAAAATGTTCAGTAAGTGAAGATCACTGTGTTTAATAATAAACCATAAGCAGTCACATATGTTCGGCCTGATGCTCTCAAACCACATTAAAAATTACAGTGAAACTTTCCGATGCTTTGTGAGTCAAGAAAAGGCTTGGGATGGTCCTTTCACCGATGAGGGAAACAGATCCTCCCCAGTGGGTTATTCATTTTGTGGGGAAAACCACGGGTAGAGGGGACACTATTTTGATTGCTCAGCAATCTGCTGACATGTTTGGGGTGCTGAAAAAGTCATAGCAATCTATCAAAGAAAATACAGCTGACCAGATAGATACATCAGCAGTCTAAGCATCTTCATCTAATTTTGGGTTTTTTTTTAATATTCTTTCAGGAGAAGGTGACTGATATTCTTGTAGTGATTGTGTTAATAAAAATGTTACTGCTGGCAATTGGTGATTATATATTGCAGGGCCCCTACAGAGTAAATCTGAAACCCAGGGTCTGCTGGTAGATCAGTGACAGAAATCTTTGTTTTCCTTACTCCTAGTGACCTGGAATTCACTTAGGCTTTCCTGCCCAGGAATTTCTCAGTGCTACAGTATGGGGACTGACAGCTCCACTAGTTTTATAGAGGAAGGGTTCATGCAACTTTAGAGTGTGTACAAAACCCACCAGGAAAATAGGCGGCAGGAAACATTTGCATTTCTGAGACAATAAACTTAATTTCTGCCTTTTTGGAAGAATTGCTATTGCCATATTGAGGTGTAAAATTAAGGACAAAAAGGCAGGCAAAATGATATTGTGCTACTCTAAATTGGAAAGATTAATTCAGAGATCTGGGGATTTTTTTTTTCGGTGGGAGCAGGTGCAAAATGTTCCTTTTCTGTCATCCTTCCCCTTTTGATTCTCTTCCTGTCATTTTTCTGTGCAGGTTTCACATAAATAGAACATGAATGGAGTTGCCTGCTCTGATCCAGATGGGAGGATACAGAGCTGCTATAATTTTAATGTGAAAGATACATTAGCTTTCATTTGAATTCTGTAAATATGAATGTTCTTCACTGAATAAGTGAAGACAAACTGGGAGGCATCGATGGTAATTGTGGATGGAAGTTGTGAGCCCTTGGCATTAATACCCACACAAGCTTTTCAGTTTTGAACAACTTAATATTGTAGATGAATTGCTGACCTGATCTTGCAACAATTACCCATGTGTTTAGTTTTATGCACTTGTGTAGTACTGTCGCAGGCAGTAGGTTAATTGAAATTTGGAGTAAGTGTACAATCGATGGATCAGATTGGAATGGAATTCTGTGCTTGCAAACAATTTCCCTGTTGCCGTGTATATTTGAATTCAGCTAATTTAGCCCTGTTTTGTGAAGTTGCTCCCATTATTGCAGAAGTTTTTCGCTCTCTAGGTAGTAGTGCCATAAGAGAGCAGGCAGAAAAAAAAACGGCCTTGAGAATAAACTTATCCCAGACAATGAATCAAACCTTCACCAAAGCACTGAGCCTCTCGAGTAATTTCTTTCTTCTGCTGCTGACAGAGGCCAAACTGAGGCAAATGGATGGGCTTGACAATTATACACTCAGGTTGTGTGCTGTTTCCTAACTGTGGAATACAGACAGAAACTTTACAGAGGGTAATGAAAATCATTTTGCAAGAGTCAAAGCAGTGCCCTGCTGTAACGGGCTGGAGTTATTATGGAGTACAACGTGTCCCAGGAGCTGTTAAGGGCCTCAGGCTCCACTTTTGAACAGCAAGTCTATTTGTTGGGAGGGCTTGGAGAGAGCTGTGCACAGATGTGTGTATTCATGTTCCTCATTAGAGAAAATAAAATGTTCTCCCTTATTCTTAGCTCGTTTATTTTTATTTTTCAGAACAATACTACTCCCTAAAGAGAAATAATTTTGGTCTCCATGTCAGCAGTAGTAACTACTCTGTGTTTCTCAGCTGGCTGGGCCAGCAGTAACGAACATTGGGTATTTCCACAGCCCAAAATGCTACAAAATCAGGTTATTCATGTAAGTGAAAGGGAATGTATGTTGTTTGTTTTTAACCAGTTGTCTCACGCTTGCATGAAAGGCTGCCTTAATTAGCTGTGGTGAACTTGAGAATAGCTACAGTTTTACCAGCTGGGAGGATTTTGACTTTTCTCCTTTACTGACACATAAGAAGGGAAAAATTTGAGTACTTTGGACTTAATCACCTTTTAGATATTGATGTATTCTCTTTATAAGTGGACATCTGTGTATAGCAAATACCCTCAGAACCAACGATAATGCAGAGATTTTCACTTAGGAGAGGGACTTTTATAATTAGAACAGGCTTTACTGATCTCTGCATATTGGGAAGCAGATATGATATTGCCCTACACAGTTTCTACAAAAATCATTACATTGTCTTTCATTAAAATATTTATTAGGGAAAAGATATTTTATCTTTAAAGACAGAAGTTCGGAATTAGGAAGTTGCTCAGCGGCTGACAACAACCGGAAAGTTTATCCTATGTATTTTTTTTTCCAAATACAGCAATTGGAACAGTCAGTAACTGCATGCAGCTTAGAACAAGAAACTTATTAAACAATTACAGTACAGCAGAGAACAATATAATTGCATTTACTTGAATTTAATATTTACTTGCTTAATTAGAAATTGTTTCCTGGACATATCTGGAAACTTTTGTACCTCTAGCCTCTTTGTTATTAATAGTTTTTTAAAAAGTTATAGCACATGCTTAGCAAACATTATGCATATTTTATATGGCATATATAGTCACCCATTTATAATTTATAACATAGGTTGCTAAAACATTTATTAAACATTGAAAGCTGGTTTCATGTTACTACTACTGTATATTATAAATACAATAAGATCACTCGAATCTTCCCACAACCTTCCTATCAACATTCACTTATTGTTAATATTTTTGTAAACTCTGGTAGCGTAAAAATGGCCGTAATGTCTCATAAATGATTTATGGAGTCACCTCCACCTGTTCATTTGTCTTTTAGGCCATACATCAAACTGTTGCTAAACCCTCTGTAAAATACCCCCCATGTGCAGTGTTGGAGAGAATCAGCTCTACTTCAAGGAAACGCCAGGCTTTTGTTTTAAAGCAAAACTTGTTCATAACGAAGTCATTCACTGAGCTGTGATGACCTGGGCTTGCCTCTCTCAACACGGCGGCTTGTTCGGCAAACAAGTCTCTTACTTCCCTTTGCCTCTCCCTCAAGGCTTTTCTGCTGTGTTGGGAACCTCGTTGCTTTGCAATCACGGCATTTCTCCAGCCCTTTCTCCGTAGGGCACTGCTCTTGTTTCCTGCCTCGGTTGTGGTGTTACCACCTTGTTGTGCTCTCTGGCAGATTAGGGAGTAACTGGGGTGGAGGGAAGTAATTTGAAGGCCTCTGAGTGTAAGCTGGGCTGCTGGTTGGGGAAAACACCACGGGACAGCAATCCAGTGGCGATGTGGTGTGTGAACAGTGTCCTTGGGAGAACCAGAGGAGCAGTAGACTGCTCTTCTCTTCTGACCACTGCTTGCATGAAAAACCTCTTCAATATAAAATGTTTAAGCGGTTCTAGAGCAGAGGTAAAGTTTAGGTCTGCACCCTCCCAAGATGCATGGACATGACTCTTATCTCCATTACCTTTTAACCCAAATTGGAACCACGTGCACTTCTCTAGCCTGGCACGGGCAAGACTGATGATTTTCCTTACTTTGTAAACTCGGTCAAGTATCTCCCTTGGCTAGTGCACTCTAGATTATTTTGTGACCTCTGCCCATGTCCATAACTCTTGATTTTTGGCGAACAATTTTTGAGCTCTGCTTTAATGTGCCTTTGCAAGTTTTAAGTTGTTTTGCTGCACTGGTGGTTTTTATGGCTGCAGAGCTCAGAGTGCTGGGGAAGGAACTGGTAAATGCTGGAGAACAGGACTTAGTTGTCTGGCCTAAGTTAAGAACTCTTTCCTTGCATCCAGTTGTTCCTTACTGCCACATCACCTGCTGTGATCTCTTTGCAGTGGTGAATGGGTACTTTGCAAATGAGGTCCCTGGACCACAGGATGTTTTCTCCTTCCTTTTGAATATTTAAACTGTGCCCCTGAATCAGTACTAGCCATTTTGTGGTAATGTTTCAAAGTATTATGCTGGAATTCCTTGAGATACAGATGGCACGTTATTATTATTTTAATTTTATTTCTATTTATGCCTTGACTAATTCTTTTAATATAACCTGAAATTGTGTACCATTTCATCTCTTCCATTCTGTGTTTCTAACCTAGCTAAGCTTCAGTGTCTGAGAGACTTTTCAGCCCTTACAGTTACATTATTAGAACTTGAATTTAATGAAATTTATATGTCTTCTGAGATATCACCGTGCAAATGTGGGAGGTAATCTATTTTTAGTACTACAATGATAACTAGAATTGGTAAGCACCCCACATGGTGTTTGAGATTGAAAGGGAATATCTTCAGTGTTATGGATTCTCCCTAGCTAAGTGTAAATTAATTGCTCCATTGCTCGCATCCAGCTTGCAATATGTAATTTGCCATTCTGAAGGATTTTTTTAATCAAGGGGGAAACTTTGAAAGCCTGTTCAGGACATGGTAAAACCGGGCAAGATACGAGATGAATTTGCAAGTAGGGGTTCCCGCGGCTTTGTTTTCCTGTAGAGTACAAATCTGCAAAGCCATTGATTCTTAGTGTCTGTACCGTGCTGCAAATCAGCCCACATGGTTCTCCAGTGTTAGACTGGAGACACCTCTGAGGGCCACAGCAGTGCTGTTTGGTTTATTCTGTGTACAGCTGCACTGGCTGATGCCACCAGACTTCATTTCTTCTTTGTTACTCTGTGTATCTAGATTACAAATGAAAGTAATGCTGTTACTACTCTGGCCCTAAGCGCAGAAGTCAGTGTACGAGACTGGAGTTTGTACACATAAATTATACATGAAGCTGTTCCAGCATTAAGGAAATCTGATTTTTAGAAGTCTTAAAGAAAAGAATCACAAAGGCTTTTAAAATCCAGTTTCTACTGAGTTCTTTTACAGAATCTCAAGGCTGAGGCAAGCGATGAAAAATCCATAAAAACAAAACTTTAGAAGCAGAGAGTGGTGTGATGCAAACATCCCGAGGCAGTGTTCATTCTGAAGCAGTCTTGTTTCAAGTATTTGGAGTTTTCCCAGTGCATTTAGATTTACAGTTTGTGCCATCTTTCACTTATTTGATGGAGTTTTAGGTGCTCACACTGTAGTCTTTCTAGGAGGAAATCATTGCCAATGAAGTTTTAGTGTTAACTTTGAAACTACTTTTCTTGTATGAGAGAAGATAAAAGATGACCCAGCAAGGTCTGTGCCGATCTGATATGAATTGCTCACCCTAAAGAGTAGACAATTTTAAACAGTTCTTAATAGGAACCTTAGAGATATTCAAAATGCTCTGAACAAGGTCTGGCTGCTTGCTTTAGGTGCCCCAGCTTGAGCAGGGCTGTTGGACAAGGTGACCTCCAGAGATCCCTTCCAAAATCAAAAATTCTGTGATGTTTTATTAATCAGGGCCTTGATTCAGCTATCAAACCAATGGAGGTTTTATTCCTATCTTTTTCTACGAAAACATTTGCTTAATTAGATGCTCTGAAAAATCAATGTCCACTGTAGAATCAAGGCTCTCCTCTTTGCAACCTTTTTAAGCAAATGAAAGCAGAGAATTTTGCCATGGAGGTAAATAAATAGACCATGGGTTGCGTGTACTTCAAATTCTACAGGAGAAGAATGCTTTGGGTGCTTCACAAATGGTAATTGTGGGAGCAGGGGTTTTTGACCCTGTAATAATGAACGGAAAGCACACGGAATACAGTGAGGATGAGGAAGGGGAGGAAGGCCCCTGCATGTGTCATGGCACTTGCTCATTGCTGGGAAACGAGTGCATGAAACACAGTCAAGAAGTTTTGGGTGTTGTTTTGAAGTAGCTGTTCTTATCGTCATTTTAGCAAATTAGAAACTAAAGTCCAAACCAAAGTTCAGTATCAAACAGTGTCTCCAGTGGTGGATTAGGGAATCAAACCCCAGAAAAACTGCCTGGCAGTCCTGTGTGTCGGCCTTCAACCAACTGCTTTTGCAGTTTGCACTTCAGTTTCAGAAGGTTTTTGTGCTTTTCCAAGGAGGGGGTAGGATTCAGCTGCACTTCTTCAGTTAGGGAGGAAAGCACTGACTTTTGTGTAAAGTGTCAGGGATTATTTGGTGGGTTTTTTACTTTTTTTTTAGCAGATCTGGGTAATAACGAGCACAACATGAGGCTCTGTAAAGCCGCAGCCCTTGAGCCCGAGCCCTCCGCATGACAGCAACAGCGCTCCACTTAAGCTCATAGGGACCACTGTGATTAAACAGCAGCAGCCTGCTTTGAGAGAGCCCTGGACTCGAGGCTGAGCAGTCACTTTGTGGGATGAAAACCAGCAGTTTTTCAGAAGAGCATCCGAGATGTGTGTCTGTCTGTCCTTCATCATGGAGAACCACCGCAGCTTCAGTGGGCTCCGAGTTGAGTTCCCAGCACACACACACACACAGACAGAGTACCCCTCAGTCCACGTACAGTGTGGCTCCTCAAGCCCTGTTGTTACAACAATCTTTTGCTGTATATATGTTTTTCTAAAGCAATAGTCACTTCTGACTTAAAAACAAAACAAAAGCACAGCAGTTCTGGGGGGTGGTGACAGCCCTGTGTTCCTTGTGTGTAGATGCTGGTAAATGAAGTACTCTCGTTCCTGCAGACTTTTTTTTCCCCCTCAGTGTTGAGTGTGTCTCTAACAAGGCCTCGTGGCTTTTGGAAAACTTAACAGCTTTTCACATGAAAAGCTGCAAACTAATTTACTTGTGTATTGCCTCTTTCAGCAAAGCACTTGGGCGGGAGCTGAATTGTCAGCATGTGTTTCTGGGGTTAAGGACAGTGCAACTGTCTCCGCGTTTAAAACAAAGCCTCTCCTCGGCAATGAATCGGATCAGTGACAAAGCTCAAGGATAGATAATGCTGTTCTACTCAGGGTCTGCATGTTCTGATTGAGAGATTTGTTCTTCCATAAAAATTGAGGCTGCTCTTGGACTCCTGGTAACAGCACAGTGAGAATTGCTTTGCAGTGGGTGGTGCAAAATAGTTTTCTGCTGTTGAAGGGCTTGGATCAAGTTCTGGGTTTAATGGGTGTATTTCAAATCATGTTAGGAAGTTGACCAAACTCTGCACAACTCTTTTCCAAAGCTGAAAAGAACAACTTAAATTGACAAATAACATGACTGGTAAAGTCAAAGTTATGGTCTTTTTTTAAATTAGGATATTTTTCTTGTTAAAATGCTAATGGTAAAATAGAAACTTAGAAAACCTTATAGTCTTCTGTATCATTCTCTGCTGTACATTTGTTCTGCTAATTGGTTTTTAAATAATATATCTTCTTATTCTGGTGTTTGAAGTTCAGATTTCGAGTGTATTTAACTTCTCTGTAGGCAGTTTCATAATTTTAGATTTGCTTGTTTGTTATTTGATGATACACATTTTCTATTATGACTGCTCTGTAAATTAAAGAGGTAAAAACCTGACTTTACATATATAAGTAATCAGAAAGAAATCTTTAAGTAGATGGAAGCAATAGTGAGATGTGATGGGTAATAGACAATACAGCACTTTGTGCTAGAATAGGGAATTTTCTTTATAAGGGTTAGGGAAAGTTCATCTAGCCCAGTCTTTGAATTTGCTGAACATCCCTAAATACTTTATAATGACTCTGCTATTCTTGGTACAAATTTAGAATTAAAAAAGCCATGCACAAGTTGCAATTTACTGAGAATCCCCTGGACAGCAATGCCGAGGAGTCCTTTGTTGGAGCAGCACTTTTCCAAAACTCCGTGGGTTCTGTCTCTGTTACAGAGCTGGAATAAGGACTTGAAAAACCATTGCTGTGGCAGGTGAGAGCTGGTGTAGGTGAAACTAGAAGAGCCCTTGCTAAAGGAACACAGACCATGTTCACATGAAAGTTATGAATTATACACTTCAAGAATGCTCTGTCTGTTGTTGTGGAGTTTTTAATCCGAGTTACTCAACACATATAGGATTAAATCTCAGTTTTTGTTCAGATTTCTCCTATGAATGGAGAAGAGATGAACTCTGGGTTATGGGATACAGCCCTGAGCTGCTAGATTTCTCTTTAACTGTCCCAGAAGTTGGTGTCAGAGGTCTCTCCTCTCTTTGTGGCATCTGGTTTTCCCTGTTGTGCTGCAGTAGCACAGGAGGAAAATAAACCTCTCTCAAACCTGGCATCACCTCATGAAACCCCATGGTAGTTCTGAGAAAACTTTTGGGTTTGGTGTGCTGATAATAATTATATGGGTGACCAGCCTGAGTCTGTGCCGTGAGAGGTGATGGAGCCACAGCTTGGAGGCTGCTAACCTGGGAGAGATGCAACACTCTCCTTCTCCAGTTACAGGACTGCAGCAGGCAAAGTAGGTCTGGTGGGTGACATGGGTACTTTGAAGCAGAATAAATTTGTTTTAGTGGCTGTGGTAGATGGAAAGGAAGGTGCTAATTTGGCCTTTTGAAATGGGGAGAATAAATGCCAGTGGTCAAAAAAAACACCAAGAGGAGGCAGATGGTAATGAAGATGCTGTGGTAAGAACTCAGAACTTTCAGGTGCAAAGACCACAGTGCCCTGCAGAGCTGGGCAGGGCTGACCACAAGAGGCTCCTGACCATCTCTGGGGCATCCGGACACGGCTGTGACCTCGCAGGGTGATTAATGTGTCACTGTCCTGCTGGGTGTACTGGATGTTGTTATTTCTTTTGATTAGACCTGGCTGCTGGAAGGTTTCCAAATGCTGAATTTCTGTATTCAGCCGCTTTTAAGCCTGTTCTTTGTTAATCATATTTGACTGGCACGCTGGTTGGTCACTGCACTGTGAGGGGTTGTGGGGGGAACTCGACTGCGCTGATGTGATGTCAAATCCCTTCATCCACTGCAGCTCCTCATGGTTTTGACTTTGTGACTGTGGCCTTGAACATCTGTTCTCTCCACCTTTGCAAAGGCAAAGCTCAAAGGGAGCTGCTGGCTCCTGCACTTGGAGCGTATGTCTGTTCTGGAGTAGTTCCTTACTCCTACCTTTTTTCCATGTAAGGCAGAGTGCTTAAATCACTGCTGAGCTGTAAATGTTTGTTTGTTCTCTTTTGTCATTTGATAAGTTATCTGTGATAATTTTATTAATTGCAAGAATGGATTCCCCTTACCCCTTTGTCTATACTTACCACACATGTATAAGTACTATCATTTACCTTTATAGACATTTTCCAGAACCACTGCTATAGCTTTGTGGGAGGATTAGCTCTCGCTGCTTGACAGGAGAGTGTGTTTTTATGTAATGTGTAGTATTCAGGTCTATAAATACACTTAAACATCAGTGTTGGGTTGCTGGTAATGCAGAGCTGTTGTTGGGTTTGAGCAGCTCGGAGGTTGGACGGGAGGGACCGTCTGGACCTGGCAGCTTTGGGGACCTTGGCTGCTCTGTGTGGGCCGAGCAGTGCTGTGCCTCTGGAGGGTGATTTCCTGCTGTCTTCTCCCCGGATTTTCCCTGGTACAGGAATCAGTTGGCAACACTGGAGCTGAACCCAGCAGGACCCACCACCCCCTCTCTTCTTTCTCCCCAGTAGTGGGTAGAGCAGTGGAGCCAGTGAGCAATGCGTGTACAATTAACCTACTGCCTCTGCATCTTGAGGGAGCTGCGAGTTGACAGCAACAGGAAAAAGTGCAACTGTAAGCTTATTTACTACATTTGTTAACCAGCTGAGATATAAAGCTTCTAAAGTGGAGGAGCTGTCAAATTTCATTCTAGTTAACCCTGTGGAAGCAGAAGGCTAGATTTTAATTTCTTTCATCAGGCATCCCCTTTAGTAACAACACTGGACAAAAAGCAGTGCTAATGGGACTGGGGTTTTTTATTCTCTTGGTGTATCCATGTTGTCACAGGAGCTGGTTCCTGGCAGAGGGCACCAGTGGTCAGCAGGCTCCCAGCTGGAGGACAGGGAAGGAGGGTCATCCAAGGGTGAGGAACTCTCCCATGACTGGAGCTGTCAGGTTCTGTGAGAGGTGATGGATCCGTAGCTTGGAGGCTGCTAACCCAGGAGAGGTGCAGCGCTCTCCTTCTCCACTTATAGGTGCACAGGAGGTAAATTTAGGTCTGGTGGGTGACACGGATGCTTTGCAGCAGAATAAATTTGTTTTAATGGCTGCGGTAGATGGAAAGCAAGATGCTAATCTGGCCTAGTGAAATGGGGAATAGGGATGTCTGAGAATTCAGCAGAGACACCAGGAGGAGCCAGGTGATTATGAAGGTGCTGTAGCATGCCCAGTAGAGTGTTGTGAGCTCTCCTGGAGTTTGCACAGAGAGAGAACAGCCAGAACTCATTTTCAGAGTTTGCTGAATAAGAATGCAATAAAAAATACAATGCAAAAAGGGCCAGCACAAATTGTGACAGTTTAAGGTACTAGAAATGTACCAATGAATAATGTAATAGGGATGGTAAGATTTGCCACATAATACTGAGAAAGCTTGCTTTGCTTTTGGTTTGGAGCTGTGGAAAGTGGGCTCTGGTGTTCTCTGACAATTTTTTTTTAATGTAACAGTTTAGAGCTCTGCTAGCAAGATTGAGAATTGGTGCTGCTCTCCTCCCCAAACACTAGTGAAGAAAAGTAAAGAAATTAAGCAAGAAAGATTACTTGAAGAGGGGGAAAAATAAATAAGAGCAGCATCTGACAGCAGGGAGCCAAATTTTACACTGGAGCAACATTGGCTCCAATGGAGCAAACGTGGTTTAGAGGAGCAAAGAATTTGACCATGGATTTTGAAGGCAGGGGAGAGGAAGATACTGTAGTACAGATCAGAGAGAGGAGAAAAAGGCAGTATCAAGGGAGAGACAGGGATAGATAGTGTGATTATATAAAGGAATTGTTGGGATTTCCTGCAAGGCAGGTCCATTACCTTAGTGGGAATCTCTTTTATGATGCACAGGGGCTTGGGCTCTGGTGGTGACCTCCTCTGCTAGGGCTTGATTTACCTCTCAGGAATGTGTATGAGCTAGAAAGAGGTGTGGTGTTGCCTCCAGGAAAGATGAACGGGGAACCTGTAGCCCCTTGCAGCGTGGGAGTTAAGTGTTCTGCACTACTGAGAATCAGGTTGCTTTGGTGCCAAAATATGGATTTAGTTGCTTAAAATTAAGTCTGCCTGTGTCCCAGTTTCCCCATCTGTAAAATGTATTACAGCAATTTCAGCTAATCCTATTAAATTGTAGTACTAGTGTTTCACTATTAATATATCCTCAAGGACATGCATCATGGTAACTTTACCCCATGGTGACTAAAATGTCTGCAGTAGCACAGTATGAAATAATCAGAGCCTCAGGGACTCTGGAGCTCTCCTGTTTTAATTGGTTGACTAGAAAGAAATTATGCCAATTTTCTCTAAGTAAAGGTCTGGTCTACCCTCACCATGGGGGGGGGAAGCAACCTATTTTTCACACGAAGTTTTTTCCTACTTCCTCTCAACTCTGCTGTTTTGGGGTAACAAGCAAGTAGGATTTGGTGAGAAAGCTTTGTCTTTCCTTGTGAATTTTTTAGTTTGTTTGTTTTATCCATCATTGTTCGAGGAGGGACTCAGGTGCCTTCAGAATGTAAAGACCATGTAATAAAAATGCTTCCTGCCAGGCAAGGAAAAAACTTCAGTGGCAATTATAGCTCTGTTTCTTTGGCATTTTGTTCCATTTAGTGTTTTATTAAACCTCTCACCTGATCTTTGGTGTGTGTATGATAAAAGGAAGTTTGTAGTGCAGCCACCTCTGATGGATGATATAATCCCTTTAGCAGGCAGGATGTAAAATAGGTCCCATAACGCATCAGGATTTCCTCAGAAATCTCTGGCAGGGCTGATTATTTTTTTTCCCAGCCACTGAGCAATCACTAACTCTCCTGCAGTTTCTAAGTGCTTCTGAACTTCGATATTTCTCCTAGACTTGTGCAGAGATTACACCTGGGCTCAAGGACATGCTCTTGGGTTACTGTCTCAGATGGGGGGTTGCCAGGAGGGACACAGTTTTTGGGTGATTCAACGTCTGCTTGCTCAGAGCATCCTCCAAAGACAGAAGCATAACATGTCCCATTGACATGACAAAAAAGAATAAAAAAAAAATCTGTGTTCTTTGGAGTCCATTATATTAATAGACATGAGTAAAACCCTGTTGATCGCAGTGGCAGTGCAGTAATTACAATACATCTCTAATGTCACTGTTGAAAGGATTGTAGAGGAAGGTTATGGCACCAGTTTGAAAGCAGGTGCTGGCAGCATCCTGCTGGAATATATCACCAGGCTGAGGCAGGGCTAGTCCCAGAGAGAAACTAGGTCCTAAATCCTGGTCAAACATCCCAGGCTGGTGCTGAAGCAGCAGTAAGAGACCACATCCTATCTTCTTTATAACCTTTGCTATCCTGAACCTGTGAATGTGATGATCTGTTGGTGGTCCGTGTCTCAGAAAGGCTGAGAAACCTGACGCAGGGCTGTGGAACAGGCAGCAAGAGCCTGGTGCTGTGTGGTTCTGGCTGAGCATGGCTGAGCCATCTCACCCCTCTCTGCCTCTTCTGCACAGCCACTTCCATTTCCCTCTGATTAGGAGCTAAGGTTTAATTAGTGTGAGGCTTTCAAGTGTTCAGCAATATTTGGTAGTATTTTGGATGTCCAGATTTTTCCAAGATCTCCTGAATATACCTTCAGCTCTTCTGACTCCTCATGGATAATTGGTAATGCTGAAGATTAGCCTTAAGGTCTCCAGAAACATTTAAAATGAGAACTCATTTCAGAAATATGAAGCTTAACCTTCTTGAAGTATTCATTGTTTGATGAAATCAATTTGCATTTAGATATCTTTACTGTAATTATGTTAAATTATGTACAAGGGCTGAAATCTTAATTTGATGGGCAGGTGCTGAGAGTTTAAGACTCAGGTCATATGTAATTTAGAAATTACTAGTCTTACCTCTTGTTTTTAATAAGTTAAATGTTATCTGTTGTAGTGCTTTATTTGAAGCAGTTTCACCAGAGGCAAGTTCAGAACCATTCCCTGTCCCAGGCCTCTGAACAAGGAGCTTCTGCCCCTCGAAGTTGGCTCTCTCTGTTTAATGTTCTATTTCAAACACTGGTTACTGGCAGCTTCATCCTTCTCTCTCAGCATCTCCAGAAGACAAGCAGAGCAAAAACACTTGGGATCCCCAGCACCCCCCAAGTGGGTCTGGGAACCCCAGGATTCTTTGTGAGTGGGAAATCAAGACTTGAAAAGACATGTTCCTCACTGTTATAGGCACGTTTTCCTTTGAAAACAGTATTGCCAAGTGTCTGACCACCATTTCATTAATCACCAGAGCTTTGTTTCCATTCAGTTGACATCCTGTTTCTTTATCTCTGTAATTTTTATGGTTCCCCAACCAGAGCTCAATATACCTCATATACAAAAGAATTACACTGAAGCACAGTGTTCTTGTGCTTTCTTTGAGGGGTACATTTTTCAAACATCCCCTCAGAGGGAGCTTTACCTAACCCAGGAACTTTCAGTGCTGTTGAAGCTGTAACTGAAACCGTAACGATGCAATTAAATATTACATCATCAATCAGATGCTCTGTGTTGCTGTCCCCTTAGATCAGGAACACCCAGACTAAAAGGAAATAAAACAGTGCAAAATGCAGGACATAAGAAAACGTGTTTTCTACAAGTGTAGGGGTCCTTGGGAGAGTTTACTGCCACCAAACATGACTATAATGAGATTCCATTGAGGATCCACAGGGAGAACACCAAATAATCAGCAACCTGCAGTGCCTGGCACGAGGAATTCTGCTTCAATAAGGGAAGAATAGAAATGCTTGCAGAAATAATAAATTCTTTTAAAAACCCCATTTCTGGAGCAGGGTAAACCATCTTCAGAGATGGGAAGCTGCAGCACAGACGCTGAATGAATTTCTGAGAATTGTGGAGGAAACTTGAGCACAACTGGGATTCAAACCCAGATCTTGGAACCTGTAGAGGTTTTCTGGGAACTAATGGATTGTCTTCCTGTTGTGGTGATTATAATGTTGTGTGTGACACCCAAAAAAGCCTGATGTTCCTGAAAACCATTCCAAAGGCATGTGTTGTGTCTCTGCTAAAATCATACTATAACATTGATATAATAAATGCCCAAAATACATTTCCTGCCTATTTGTGGGATTGGCTGGTTCATGTAATGAAAGTATTCTATGTATTCTGGAATACCTCTTAGTTATAACTCTGGGGTTTTTTTCCCCCCTAATTGGGGCAGAACAAAGCTGGAGAGATTCTCCAAAGTATGACACCATTCCTTACTACTTTTAAGACTTTTATATAGCTGTAATAGCACAGCAAAGCTCCTGTGTGGTGAAAACCTGAGTCATTCAAACTATGAATATTACTTCTACCAAAGGTAATTCTTAAAAAAGTGCAGACACGCTCAGCAGGGCATGATCCTTGTAGCTAATGAGATCTTCCCTTTTCTTTGCATTTACCTGGAGTTTTGCATTTCAGAGACATTTCTCCAAGCTCTCAGCGGAGACCTCCTTTACAGGCTTTTAAACTAGAGACAGTCTGTGGTCTACCCCTTCATCTCTGACAAACAGGGTCTTTCATTATTATTTGTTGTGTATTTGCTTTAAAGTTTTGAACTTTGAATTTCTCAGACTGAAGGTCCACGCTGTGCCCTTTTCTTTTTTTTTTTTTTTTTAGCAATTTAAGAGTTGTGACCTGGAAATTTCTTGTCTTGTTTTCCCGAGTGCTTGAGCTCCCATCACATTAGAAGTGAGGGAGGTTGAATGAGTGAAGGGTTACTTCTCCCATCTCCCCTCTCTTGTGTAGTTTGTATAGGGTAACTGCTTGCAGGTGGATACTCCAGTGGTTGCTGCCTTTCAGAGGTTCTTAGACTATCCATTTCTAACTGAAAAGCCAGCATTTTGCTGTAACCCTGGGAAAGTGCATATATATTGTGCTACCAAAATTGTATGTGCTAGAAAGTGCTTTCATCCTGTCCATTCTTTCTCCACAATGAAGCTTATTTCTGTTTACTTCTGTCATATTGTGGCTCCATTTTTTTTGAAATCTCAGTCTTTGGTTGCTGGGGTGGGTAGATATGTGTGACTTCTCTCTGCTTTCAGGGCTATTGAGGGCTGGACTTAGATTATTGAAGTGCATCTTAGCATGGGTTAATTGAAATCAAAAAAGCAGTGACAAATTAAATAAATGGCAATCCGGCCCAAAAAAAGTGATCCAGCCTGTTGGAGTGTTCTGGCTGATAAACAGGAATGATATGTTTGTTTTCCTACTTTGTAGAGTGAGGGCAAAGCAGGCTCTGCAGGGATGCTAAAATTGCTTGCAGCAATATCTTCTGTAATATGAATCCAAATAAGCGAACGGACAAAGCTTTCCGTGAGGGTAACCAACTCACAGGGGAAGAATGCCTTAGATGTGTTTTTATACTTGGGGAATTTCTGGGGATAAGCAAAGCAGCTGGTTGGTGCAGTCTGCAGTCCTGCCCGGTCTTGTTTGGGAGCCCAAGTGGGCAGGCTTCAGCCCTGCTGCACAAATGGCTTGTCCATGGCCAAATTCCCAGCACGTGGTGCCCAGCGAGAGCAGTTCCAGAGAAGTACCTGGCAGAGGGAAGATGTGGCTGACCAAAGCGCTGCACTTCCCACAGTGATGAAGTGTAGGCTTTTCCTGTATTTCCAAATTCTAGGCTATGGAGTTTTCCCCTATTTCTTTAGTAGTGTGACTACAGAGCCTCTGAGCAGTACATTGCAAAAGTTTAAATCTCCATCTTATTAGTATTTACCTGTAGCTTACTCTTTGAATACTTCAGTACATGTAATGAACTTCAAATCCTGGGGAATTTTAAGAGTACTGTCATGGATCACTTCAATGTTAGATGATACTGCAAATCATTCCAAATCCCTCTTTTTTTCCAGGGACAACTTTTTTTATTTTTTGTATCAGTGAAGTATGTAACTATATGCCTAAGGTGGATCTGCACCTTGCTGGATCTAGGTTTTGTTATGGAAATAATTGAGAAATAGTGGTAAATAGATCTCACCATAAATGAAAGTAGTTTCCCATCTGTTCATTCACAAACTGCTCTGACTTCAGTCTGGATCATCAGGTTCTGGTCACTAACAGTGAACTGCAGTAGTTAAGGAAATTGGAAGCTCATAAAGGAGGAAGAAACAGTGTCTCCATGCTGGTGTCAAAAGCCAATTCTTCACATCACCTTCCAGGGGAACGGGCAAGTACCTCTCCCAGGCACCTCTGCTAATTTGGGGCTCCTCCACCTAAGACCAAGGAGTCAGAGGAAATTATATTTCCTCAGTAGTGTGCCAGGTGTTTTATCCTTCTTTAGTCTTTCTTCATGCAGCTGGTAAAATCGGATAACTACTTAATTTGTTGCCTCACTGGGTAACTTAGGACAGCTATCCTAAAGCAAGTGCCATTTAGCAGAGCTTTGATAATGCAGAGCATTTCTCCAGCATGGTCTTAGCTCCAAAAGCCTTCAAGCAGTAACTAAAAATTGCAAGTGAGTGGAGAAAAACATCAGTGAAGCAGTTGTGTCGTGGCTGAGTGTGGGGCAGTGTCGACAGGTGTCAGCCAAGTGCCACCGAAGGACTGTCCAGAGCAAAACTGCAGCTGTGCATTTTTTCACCTCCCGTGGAAGGCAGAAGAGGATTCTTTGAGATGGAAAACATGTCAGCCTTCTGGATACTAACTGAGCTTGATAACTGGGCTTCAGCGACATAACACAGGGAGAAACGTAGAAAATCTGAGTGCTGCTCTGCAAATTGCTGCAAGTGGTGTTAGGGCAGTGTGTTAGTGTGAGCTGAGCCAGGCTGCCTCCCGCCCTTGCCTGAACCTGTTTGCACTTTTACACTGATGAGGCTGGATTTGTTCCCAGGTGACTGATGATAGATTCTTTCTCAGGTGATTGGCACACTTTTCACAGCCTTAGGTGTGAGGCAACACCAATACCTACGTCTGCTAGAGGTCTGGTAGCATCTGTGCTTCCATGAGCAATAATTAAGTTGGTTTAGTTGTCAATGTGCTGCTTTGAGCATGGCAGGCATCTCCTTGGGCTTCCCTAGGTGTGAAGGCAGAAGCAGGTGTCTGTTAGATCAGCCTGGTCTCAGAGGGTAACAAATACAAAGGTTAGAGGTAGGTTAGGTTACAGGTTCTAGGTAGGTTATTAGGTTACAGGTAGGGGAAACACTGGCATGGAAATCTGCCTGTGTATTATAGACTACACGTCATGAAGTTTGCTTCAAGCAGCTCGAAAAGCCAGTGCATGTGTCAGCATGATCATTTTGACATGCACTCCACTCGTCTGGGGAGGGAGTGCATCTGTTTGCTGCTGCTTTCATGTCGACCCCATCAAAATCAGTAAGAATAGCTCATCACATGGATATTATTTGTGCAAAGGGCAAGGGTATCTTTTCCTGGTAAAATACCCCCAAAGCATTAAAATAACTTTCTTTTGTGTTGTGATCTGTTGTTATATAGCAATGTGTACGAAGAACATCTGACTACACAATGCTGCCATCTCTGCTGATTCAAAGCTCTCTGATATTCTACCTGAATACATAATTATGAATCTGATATAAATGGGTGTTTATACTGCATTTCCTACCAACATCAAAAAAAGAAATAATTACAAAATAAACCAACGAAGCAAACAGCCAGAAGCCTTCCCCAAAACCAGACATACCCACAAAAAAAGCCAACCAAACCCTCAAACCACAATAAAAACAAACCCTGGGTAGTTTTTATCACTGTTATATGGGGGTGGAGCATTTGGATTGTTTTAGGGGTTTTTAATAGTTTAATCTTGTATAAAAAAATTTAAATCCTTGCACAGATTTAAAGCATAAATGCAAGTTACCAGTTAAAAATACATATTCATAGCAAAAGATTAGAAGGCAATGAAAGTAAAACCGTGACTTTTGAGTGAGCCTATAAAAAATATTTTGTAGCAATGTGTAAGTTTGAGCTGCAATAGAACATTCCTTTACAGCGTTTAGACATTCAAATCCCCAGCTAGGATCTTTTTTCTGTTTAATCTTCATTTCATATACCAAAAATCTTAAGAAAGGCCTTTTCTTCTCTGTATTTCAATTTGCAGAATAAAAGTGCACACATATACCCCTTACCCACTCCCAAGCCATCAATTCTGTGGCTGCTCCAGCTCTGAGGACAACTCCTTTCCTGGAGCACGTAGTGAGTAATTCCCTCAATGTATCTCTGTAATGGACCATTATTCTGAGACCTTCAGCACTGGGATAGAAATACATCCTTGTGCAGTGGGCTAGCTCAGGATTCATGTGCCTCTTAAATTCTGGAAATAGGTCTCAAGTGTGCTATCCCTCTGTCCAGCTGGGAATTGCAATTCCCAGAGCACAGACTCCTTGTGTTTGATGCAGGGGTGTTATTAGAAAGCAGAACTTCAGGCTATCTGTGGCTCTCCTGTTGCATTTTCCACTAGGTAGGATGCCAGAGCTTATCCAAACTTCTAAATTAATGTGCCAGCTCAGATGCTGTTTGGCATAACCTGTGATCATGTGATCCATAGGTGTTGGGGTGGAGATGGATGACAAAACTGCAAAATAACTCCTGAAATAGTTTGTGTAGGCTGACTTTGGATTTCAAACTAACTGGGCTAATCCTTGGGGAATCAGTTTGGGGGGGGGGAAACAACAACCCAAAAGAAACAAAAACACACACACAGAAAACCAACCAACCAAAAAAAAAAACCACACAAAAAACCCAAAGAAAGAACCAAACAAAAATCCAACAAAACAAACTCCAACCAAGCAAAGAGGAAAAAAAAGCAGGAAAAAACCCAGACGTCCAAAATCTGCCACGGCATTCTCCCGTACTGTCTCATGGGAGAGCCTGTCATCTGCTTTCAAATTTATTTATGAACAAAATGATGTAGGTTGTTCCAGGCTGGAGCATATGCACGTGTTGATGTGCAAGCTGGACAACTGGGGGACCTGAGCGCTGCAGTGAAGTGGAGAGAGCAGCTGGATGGACATACTGAGGGATTCTTACAGCTGTGACTGTATTAAATATTAAGTTCAGTTTATGGCTAACAACTGCAGCACGTTAGAATCACCTACACTTCCATTTTATGCATGCCATTTGCACTTCACAGTCTAAGTCCAGGAATCAAGAAAATTAGAAGAAAATTCAATTTATATCATGTTTGTTAATGGTGGCAAACCAAAAAGTATGTATTTAGGCTTGATCAACACTTGGTGTTATTTGGCTTGCCTGTCTCTGTCCCTACCCACTCCTATGGTTAAAAACCTGTTCAGAGCAAATCTGACCGTTTGGGGCTGTTTGGTAGTTATTTGGTTCACACAGCGATAGAACTCCCTTCTTGGAAAGAATTATTTTTCAAATTACCCCACGAAGACCTCCTGTTTAGGTAATAACATATCTGAACATCACAGTATTTTGAAGTCTCTCCCGGATTGAAGCATAACACTTCTTAAATATTGCAAGAGGAATATTAGCTCGGGCTGAGGCTGCCGATTTCTGTCACGGTTGAACAACCTGAGAAGTTGCTGCTGAATCAGGATTCCCAGGAGGTGTGAGGGTTACATTTGCCTCGATTGTTGCACAGTCTCTTAAAAGTCTGCAATTAATTTCCATTGGTGCTTTATTGCTGCAAGTACATTCCTAAGCTAAAACACTTGCACCCAATTCTAGGCTTTTGTTCAGAAGTTGTTCTGCCTTTTGCATCAGCCAGTTTTTGCTGTACGTTTATGTCTGGATGAGTTCGGAGGAATAATTTCAATGTAGAATTCCTCCAGAAGCAGTGCAAACATGGTCTTTACAGGGCCATTCTTTTGAAAATAGATTGATTATTCCGATTTGCCTGATGCCTGCTGAATCTGCAGCCCTTTGCTGGCCCAGGAGTTTTGGCACATTGGCGGTGACGAAATGCATCTGCTGTGGATGCAACCTCACAGGATGACTTCTATCCCTCTTCCCTTCCAGTCTCCAGTCAGAAAAGCTAAATCAAGCTAGTGAACTAAACTGGGAGGACTGATTGCTGCTCTATGTTGTTGTTGCATGCGAAGAGCAGCAGTTTCTTTGTACTTCCCCACATCTCTGGGGAGGTAAATCTCATTACTGAGCTGGAAAGCTTTGCCTTGCCAAACTTTTCTGAGGGCTTGTGAGGCCACCAGAGCCTTTATTCTGCAGGTCTTGGGCAAGGACATGGTTACTGTCAGGAGACTCCTCAGACAGTGTCCATGGGACAGACCAGCAGGATCCTCTCTGGTTTAAGATCATCCTGGGTTTAGTGAGCAGTGTCCCCAGCGGGCATCTGCCCACCAAGTGGCACAAACCATTTCTGAGCGGCTTATTCGCAAATGAACAACATATTTTGGCCAGTTTTGCCTTGCTTGTATTGGCATCACGTGGGTGCCTGAAAAAAAGGGGGTGAGAGGAATGAAATCTTTACATAATGTTAGAATTCAGAAAGTAGAGACTGAGACTCCTCAGTGATTTTGTAATTTAGTTTATGCTGCTCTTTCCTTGCTTTGTTTCAGTTGATATGGTATTTGTGTTTTAATAAGATGTTTAGTCTATACTTTGCTGTTTAAAGTCTTAAACTTATTCTGTGTGGCTCACATTCAGCAGCATAATACTCTTCCTGGCTGAAAAGGCATGACTTCTGTAACTCAGTTACAGGAGGAAAAGCTTATGAAAAATGTATTTTTAAATATACTTTTAGAAAATTGTATAGTGTCTAAACTTTATGCACTTTCTGGCATAAGGTTAGTGCAAAAAAAAAGAAAGTAACAAGTGATCCCATTGCATGGTGGAAAGGTGGGAGGCAAACACTCATGAGCAACAGAAATATTTTTAAAGACCTGACTGAATTGTAATGAAAAGTGCTTTGTGGTAATTTGGCTGTACAAAGTGTGGGCGTGGGGGCCTGGCCATGCTGTTCTGGCAAAATGTGATAAAGAACTTTGATTGTTTTTGCGTTCAGTGAGGGAATAATTACAGTAAAACTCTAGAAAGCATTTTGCAAATATTAAATTAGAAATTATCAAAATACTCCATTCCGGAAGGAAAGTGTTAGTGCCTCAAGAAATTGCTGGGTTAAATAACTTGTTGAAAGCCAATGAAAAAAAAACCAAGGGTCAGACCAAATTTATTACTGCAAAATGAAAAAGCAAATGACGCCTGGAGTCGCAGTGGAGTTCCGAACTCTGAAATCCTGTGCTGTCTGGAAGGCTTTGGGCTTGATGGTGATTTTGTCCACAGGACACACGTCTTCAGGAAAGGTCACAAAAACAGTGTCGGTTGTCAGGGGAATGGAGCAGCTGGTGCAAAGCAGAGTGTGCTGCACTGGCTTTTCATGGCAAGACAACTAAACTGAGCAAAAAAATCCTCGTGGAGGCCAAGCACTGGGGTAGAACTCACCCTGCCAAGGCCAGATGGGCTCAAGAGTCTCTGCAATCGAACTCCTAAAGCTGCATCGTGGTGCAGATTGCAGAACTGCTTCTCTGTTGGGATTTACAGGGAGAGATCTGGTGAGATTTACCCACAGGGATTTGACTTTTCTTGGCAACAAAGATAGAGGGAGGCTCAGTGGTAGCAGTGGGTGTAAATGAGCAGGTTATGAGTCTGTTGCAAAGCTGTCCAATGTTAATCTCGTTGGATGTATCTGTATTTAGAATTAATTGTGTTTCTGCTGATACAGGCTCACATAGGAACTATGTTTGTGTACCTACTCATTTGCATGTTAATGGGGTTCTCCAGGGCTTTTCCTTGATCTTTAACAATAGGAAAGCCTGGCTAATTGAAATTTATTTGAAAAGGGTTTATTTGCCTCTTGGGCTGGGGGCAGTAGTCTATAACAGCTGAGGAAGGCTCAACTGCTCATATTAGTGAGTTGGATTCTAATGCCTGGGCATGCCCACCCTGGCAGGATAAATGGACAGAGGAGGTGAATGGTGTACACTGATCCTTCTCCTGCCAACCACCCTAAACTGGGTTTGGTCCAACCTGTTTGTGTAGTGGCTGCTGCACAGCTGCTGAGGTGGGAACTCTTGTTTAGTGCAACGGAGGACCTGCGTGTAAAGCTCTCCGTGTCACACATGGACACTTCTAACAGTTGAATCTGGCTCAGGAGTGTGGGAATGACAGCCCACAACCGTCCCAATTAGCACCACAAATACCCAAACATCAGGACCACCCTTAAGTGCCGCGCATTGGACCCTGGCTCTGTTTATTCTGACATCTTTGGTTCTCCAAACCCCTTATTCCACTGTCAGTGGAGCAAGACACTTGTGTCTCAGATCTTAGGGGGTCTTGCATGCAGCCCGTTGCTTTGTCTGTGACTCTTGTCCCCTGGAGCTGGTGAGCTGTGACAGTCGCTGTAGCAGATTGACCAACTCTGAGAATTATCTCTATGCTGGGAACATTGTGATGGCTCAATTTATCAGCTGCCCCCTTTGCCAGCACCATCAGTCAAACTGGAGCTGGAGGTCAGGATTTCAGTGTGGAAATAACATTTTGGGTGAATGATGATGATTATTTGTTGAGGGGAAGGGTTGTGTATTTTTACTGCTTATCTTCTATGGCCTGTGTTTCCAGCTAAGTGCATGAGAGCTGTCCTGATGTGCATCTTCTGGGGTCCTTTGGATTTTAACCCAAATATTGTGGTTTTTTCCTGTCTAGTTAGTCACTGAAAAACCCTGCAGGGGATGATTAACACTTCACTAATCTCTGTATTTTAGAACACGTCTATGATTTTGTGGTCTCAGTCCATTTCTTTCCAAATATTTAATAGCTGGGTCTTCTATTGAGGTTTTTGATGATGAAGAGTTCGTTAGAAGGCAGACAGCACATTTCCTAGTACAGAGCAGAGTATAATCACAGCTGAAGCACAGCTGTCAAAATAAAATGAACACAAAGTGCAGCTATTGCACTTACATGCTTTAACTGTCTTTATACACTCATTAACTCCGGAAACTTCACATTCCAGAGTGGTTCTTCCTGCTGATAGCGCAGTAGCCAACGGGCTACAACACTGCTGTGACCAGAATCCAACTGGATTTTGTCTTTCTGTCCTGAGCCAGAGCTGATCAGTGTTTTAAAGGGAGTGTGGAGTTACCTGTGCTCTCCCAAGGCAGGGAATAGAATACAGCAACAAACACGGAACACAGCAAGGACAAGGCTGTTTTCCTGCCAAGGGAAACCAGAATCTGGAGGTTTTTGAAGATTGTAATAATTCAGGGAAGGAGTGGACCTTGCCAGCCTTCCATCCTTTGTGTTCCCCCCTATCCCTCAAGACTGTTAGTCACTGACATTATTTCTACAGGAGAGGTAAAGATGTAAAGGCTCTACCTCTGTACACAGCTGTAGAATCTTCTGGAGCTCCTTGTAGAAGCAGTGGAAAACCATAAAGGACTGGGAGGCACTTGGTTGGTCACGTCTCTGGAAAGGAAAAACGAGACCCACAAGCTTCTTGGCCTGCAGACATGGATGTAATTGCTGTATTCAGCAAATTGCTCTGTCATCCACTGGTGATTTTGTGGATATTTATAATCTCCCCTTTTCATTGACCTTGAACAAACCTAAGCTTTTATATCAAATTTTAATTTATTAACCTTTAACATGCTTAGAGAAAATGATGTAACATAATTGACCTCTCCCTTCTGCTATTATTTATTTTTAAATTCTTCTTCTGATCTACAAATAAGAAATTATTTTAGGGCATATATGTTATCATGCTTGTAAAGGAGTTTCTCATTGTCTCTTTCCTATTTTTGCTTTAGATATCAGAATTTTTTTCTGTATGAAGTTCCTTAGAAGTAACTATATACGTTTCTAGTGTCTTCAGCATTTAGTTACTGATATCCTTTATGATGTTTATTCCTATTCAAAAAGAGGAAGAATAAACAAAGATTAATATTGTAGAGAAAATACTTCCCTTTACAACAGAGTTTTAATGAAGTATTGGGAAAGAAAACATGGACTTAACTAATTCTGCTTGCCTGGAGTAATGAATTTGGAAGCTGAAATGAATCTATTTTTTCTTGTCTCAGTATATTAAGAATAAATGGAGGAGTAAAAGCAGCAAGAGTCCTTCATAGAAGCTTTTCAAGAGCCTCATAAGGGAGTTTCAGAGGCATATCCTGATGCAAATTTTACCTTAAGTGTGTTTGCATCTGTTTCAACAGTTGATTTTTAATGTATGTTAGAGTTCATCTATTAAGCAATGGTTATTATGCATATTTGTTCCTGGCAGACAGTGGAATAGGAAGTTTGACAGGTTTGCCGTGACTGATTAAATTCTTTTCCCACTTCCATTAGAGTTTTTAAATCTCACCTTGAAAATCTCATCCACACCCTTGATGTGATTTTTAAATGACATTTATAGTGTGAATATGAAACACAGTAACTTCTGTAAGCTCTGTATTTATTAATGAGCCTGAGAAAGTACTTCAGGTAGTCCCTAGGAAATGGTAATGAAATTTTCAACAGAAGCATTGCACTGCCAGGCACTGGTGATGGTGGCTCTATTTGCTTTTCTGCAGGCACGTGAGAAGCAAACCCAGTGCTATTTCAGCAGGATTATAAAGCGAGAAGACACTTCTTTTCGAAGCCATTTCATGGTCACATATTCCTGGTTCAGCCCTTCTGGCGAGTTCCTAAAGGAAACAAATAACAAAACAGTTACTCACCCAGGTTTACCTTCAACTCCCCTCAAAATCCAAGTGAAATCAAAATCTGAGACAAAGTGACAGGAGGCTGTGGCACCACCAGAAAGCAGTGAATCTCTGGGGGAACACTGCAAAGAAGATGCCAGCAGTTTTACACAGACGTGGTGACAAACCCTCACCCTTTGTCAGCTGGTGAAGCCCCACTGATTCCTCTCTAGAATCTGGCCAGAAATGATCTGCACATCAAAAGTCAGAGTTCTCAGCCTCCCAGACTATCTGTCCCTAAAGGCACCCTCTCAAACTTCTGTTTTAATCAGAACATATATTCCAACTGCACGAGAGCCGCTGTGTTTTCAGGTGCTGGAGGCTCCTGGATGTAGAGGAGCAGGGCTCGTTCTCTTTCTCAGTAAAGGCTGGGTGTGGTGGGTCAAGGGCTGTGGTTATAGGTGGGGTTTATTAATAGAGAAATTCTCTCTATTCGCTCCAAATGACCCATGGGCGTAGTTGCAGTGTGCTTATCACCGTGTCTGATGTCAGGATTTGGCTGTGTTCATACTAGAACAAAAGCTGTAGAAGCCAGAGGGAAGAACTGGAAATAAAGGATCTTTTAATCTATCTGTAACTTACCTTTCCCGTCCCCTTCTGAAGACCTACTGGAGATTTTCTAACTGAAACACTGCATTTGATGGGTTCAGGCTTAACTTTTGTATATTTAGCTGGTTTTGACACGACTTCTGTTACTGATTCAAAGGTCAGTTGTTCCTCTCCTGTCCCCTGACAACGTGCTTGAATAAAATGTAAACCTCTGCAGGCTGCAAAATTTGAAGTGGGAGAAAATGCTGATGTTATGTTTATTTCCAGTAGTTTTTAAGTCCTGTTCAGGGAGAGAGGCAAGCACAGCTCTGTGCAAAATGTGCCTAAAGCTACAGTTCTTTCATTTCCCTGCACGGTGCCCATAAGAAGAATTATTAAACATGATTTTCACAAGACAGGCATTTGTTTTTTAAATCAGACTTGGAAGATACACTGGGGCTTAAGAGATTTTATATGCTATTGCCTCTTATAATTGTTTCTGTAAATGGATGTGAGAGTTAAATCACTTAGCATCATTTGCTTTGCTGGAAAAAAAAAAAAGCAAAGCATTTTAAACTGAGCTTATTTTCATAGGCAGGCAGATGATCTGTTATTCCTCAGAACACCTTGGTGTTAGGGTTTATTGCTGTGAGTTTATTGCTGCCTTTTCCATGTGAAAGAGGAAAAAAAAATATACAAACAGCAGCTCGTGCCGTCGAAACTCTAGGATATCTTTGAAAATGTGCATTCTCCATATGTGAGCAAGATTTATTTCCACAGAAGCCGTCCAGGGCCTCAGATTTTACTAATTTTACCAGCTCAGTTGATTTCAGTGGTTCCAATTTACCCGGCACCAACTGTGAAAATCCAATTCTTGGTTGTTTGCGCTTTAAAGACAAGAAATTCTCGTTGAACTATTCTGTAATCAAAAATGTGTGTGTAAATACAAACTCACTGTGGAAGATTGCAACTCTTAGTTTAGCCATTTTATTTTCTTCTTTCAACCATTTTTCCATATACATGAAATGCTATTATATATACATGTCTATAAGCTTATATGGACACGTGCATATATATATATATATACACACATATACATGTGTGTGGTAAATAAGAGATACTGGAAAAGAGGGAATTACTAAAAATTAATTCTTCTACCACTGAATAAAGCCATCCTACATCAGTTAGAAGTTTGTCCAGCTGCAGAGCACAGTGTGGTGAGAGAAGAGCCGAGTCACGTTATTTGTGTATCAGTCTGTCATTACAAGAGTAAAAACCCAACTTACAGATGTATCCTTGACTGCCGTTGGTTTGGAGCATTTAGCAGTATGAAACACAGTTTTGCCATACCCAGACCTATTTGATTTGTGGGTGTTCTACATTGCTCATGGTCTTCACAAACCCACAGAAACTGGTGGTGTGGTTTCACTCAGGAGCCCATATGTAAAAGTTGAACCTAGTCCCATTTATGAAATTAATAACTTTTTCTCATATCTTAATATTTAAAGTGAAAATTAAAGATGCAATTTTACTTCCAACACAGAGCTAAGTCTTATTTTAGGGTCACCTAATGCAGTCAATGTCATTATCTTTGCGTGTAAAGATAAATAGAAATCTTAAATAATTAACATTTGGATTTATTCATATTTCTCCCAGTGAAAGAGTATTAGTTCGAGATACAGAGAAAAATGCATTATTCATAATTTCCTGTTAGAAATAAGAAAATTGATATGAGGATATTTGGCATGGACTATAAAATCTCATTAGCAGCACTGTTCCGAGAGAGCCCAAGAGGAGAAATACATTTAGTTAGACCAGATTATTACACAGTAGTGCCACAGAGTAAGCTGTGTCCTCCTGATTATTTTGTGGGACTTGAAGATATTGGTTATATTTCCTCTTGAAATTAATATTTAGTGAACAAAGTTCTCGAATAAGTCCCTCTGCCAAAAGTGGTTTGCAAACTGAAGATATTGAGTAAGCAGGAGTTTTTCTGTATTAGTTTTTGCTCTGCTGCTGTTCCAAATTGGACTGAAGGAAAATTCTGTGTCCTTAAGCAGCAACCAGCTTATTTCTGTTGCAGCTGTGAGTCTTTTGACAGGTTTTTTTCAATAAAGTTCTTCAAGAAACTTTTGGTCTCTGGTCCCAGAGAAAGCAGCTTTTATTGTAAACAGGTGAATGGTTGAAACGTTGAAACGTTGAAACGTTGTGGTTGCTCTGCTTGGAGCTTCTCTGGCAGGGGGATAATAAAGACATTAAGATGCAGCATAACAGTATTCTTGAATCTCACAGTAAAATCTCACAGTAAAATAATTAACTCTGGTAGTTCAGCAGTTGGATACAGGGCAAAAGGTCTGTTTGAAGAATACGGTGTCACTAATTACTTTTTGTGATTGTGTGAGTTGATAGTCCAAATACAGAGTCAGAAGGCAGTAATTTGTCAGTGAACTGTGTTACTGGCAGAATCCTGGGGGGGAACTCTGGCCCAGGGAAGTCTGCAGAACAATTCCCCTTTATTTCCATGGGCCCAGAATTAACACACTCGGGCAATTACATGCTCTCCTTTGGCAGGAATCTGTTGTTCTAGAGCTGATTGCTGGATAAAACCACAAGACTCTAAACTAATAAAAAGCACTGGTAGTCCTAAGTAATAACCAGGAGATCAGAAGGAAGAAGGTTGATATTAAAAGTGTGATTTAAGTGACCAATACCAATATTCTCAGCTGAGGTGAAGGTAACCCTTGGCTCTTTATCTCACTGGCTTTTTACAGCAATGTAAAAGAGTAAATTTTCAACATAAGCTTTTAATATGGGTTTAACATCAGCACTTTTCCTAATGTTTGTGTTCCCTGAATTCCCCTGCAAAATGTGCACTGATAGAGTCATCCAGGACATCTGTAGTTCAGCAGGAATTGCTCCACTGCTGTCTGAACTTGGTTTGACCTCTCGGAGTGCAGTATTGCATGAGGCAGACAACTTCAACTGCCTAATGAAATACTAAAAGAAACATATTTATTTTTAGCTGTATCTTGCTCCAGAGGCTTGTTTTCCAAAGTCAAGCAGCTTCTTGGTTTTGCAAAGCGCAGAGGATGGCAACAAGTTCATCCAGCATCATGAAAAGCATTTAAAAGGCTTCATTTACATAAAAACTACCCTCAGAAGTTGCTTGTGTCTTAAATTTTATTTAAAACATTACCATTAGACTATTCAACATCAGATAATTGCTATTTCTTCGTTTATAATAGACTCTAACTTTACTCTTAGGTCATTCTATAGCGTGGGGTTCATCCAAAGCTGGCTGTTTGTTGTGTGGTACCCAGGGCACCAGGGATGTTAGTGACAAACTCGAAGAGATTCTGTCATAAAATAAGTCCCACACTCACCAGAGTCTAATGTTTAGACGCTACTTTTGCTTCATAAGTTATAATTTTGACCTTTTTTCCAGTTATTTTGTGTCTTCTATTTTTTCTCGTGTACACTGTGTAATTTCTCATAAAAGGTTTCATATAATGACCGTTAACATCAGAAAGAGATGCTACAGGTCAACATCATAATGTGGATTTTAAAATAACATGACTTTTCAAGAATGAAAGGAAAAATTCACCAACCTCATTAGGCTAAAGACTGAGGAGGAACCATTTCACATTGGTAGATGTAGTTTTATTCCGGTGACGTGTGGGACCAATTAGATGTGTTGTCTGTAGCACAACAGACATATTATCTATTTTATTATACTTGTAGCATCTAGCTGCAATGTTTTGGAGAACCAATTTGAAGACCCGGAAGTCTAAAGACCAACAACAGTATCACAGAAAGGAAAAACTAAAGGATTTTAAACAAGTGGGTGCTTGGTCTTCAGAAAAGGGTCCCAAAAAAGCATCAGGTGATGTTTTGTGCCATGGATATATCAACAAAGAGGGGAAATACATTTTGGGGAGAATAGGCTACTGTATTTGTTCCTCAACACAGCTGCATGAGGAATATCTGATTTCTTCACATCTTAGCTTAGCAACCTTGGTAAAAAATAAAAAAGAAGATAATAACATATCTACACACACACATATAGATCCAGCTGGAAAATCAGCTGCAATTTACACGTTACATTCAGAGAAAAACCCATCCTGTGCCTTTTGCAGGACAGTCTGGGTGATCTGAAATATTTTGTACTTATAAATTTTGACAGGTCCTCTTTCTCTCTGAGAGAAACAGAAATGCCAGAAACAAGAATACAGTATGCACTAAAAAAGAAGATGGAAAAAAGAAAACGAAAAGGTTGGGAGGGTCAAAAGAATTTTCTCCATCTGGAGAAATCTGTAACTCGGGGGAATCCACAGGTAGCTGGTTAAGGCTGCTCTGTGCCTCTGGGCAATTCTGAGAGTATGATCCATTGTTACTACCATATAAATCTGAGACTTCAAGCCTTTTCTTTGGAGGTGGAGACATCAGCCTCATAATTCAATCATTCTTATTTTTAAACAGAGGGAACTTTTCACAGGGGAGGGGTTCAGGGGCTTTTTTTCTTTCTTTGCTGATTTGGTATTTGTAGCCTGTTGAATTTGCATTTAACTGTCAGTGAAGTGCAAGGCTGTCTAAACCAAAAAAATCATTCAGATTAGCTGTGTCTTCAAAATATTTTTTTCCCTTCTTCTAAGGAAGCATTTATTTGAGTATTGCTGTGTCCCTGCCTGCCACAGCCCTTTCAGCAGCTTGTTCAGAGGCACTGTAGACACAGCTCAGTAAAACCAGAACAGCTCTTTTGCCATTTTTCATCCTTGACAGTGCAGCTAAACCTTCATGAAAGCTCTGTCTCGAGAAGAATAGGTGCCTGACAGAGAAACTGCTCCCGACTGGAATGAAACCAATTGCTTTCTCACAGCTGTGGACTTCTATTAGGACAAAAATTTAATTTCCAGATGTTTGCTGAGGACTCCTTTGTAGCCCTTCCACTGCTCAGTGGCCATAAAGAAGCCTGTAGTGTAGGGGCAAAAGCAATGCTTTTGACTGACAACTACCATCTCCCTTCCTTTTAATTTAGGATGCACAGTGCTGGAATATGATTCCTGGAAGGCCTGTTGCTTAAGAGCTGTCCTTTCAAAATGAAGGTCTTATGTGACCGTAAAGTGGAAGAGTTTCTTTTGTGCCTTCATGAATCCCATGTACCTTTTATGAGCCAAGGGAGAGAAACAGCAGAAAGGTGCTTAAGTCACACTCTGCTCTTTGAATGTAGAGGAGTTACCCCAACCTTTAAGGAGCACCAGCACGTGTTGGGTCTGGGAGTGGAACCAGACCCGAAAAAATAAGGAAGCTGTAAGATTACACAGCAAGTGTACAGTGTGGACCTGGGGCATATCAGCTACCAGCGTTTGCAAAAGTTTTAAAATAATTTCAAGGGTTAGGAATCTATTTTATCCTAAAATGCAGGGTCACAATGGATCATTGTTTCATTCCGTAGGGTCACTTTGAAAGAAGTCACTTTGCTGGTAAATTTGGCAGGTCTTTGGGCTTTTAATCTTAATTTATTAGCTGTGACAGAGGAAGGTAAAGACTGTACCAGCACAAATCTGGTCACAGAAGTACCAACACTGTCATTCATGAACATGAGGCCGGGTTTCCTCAGCAGTAACCAGGCTCAGCACCTTTCAAAAGCAAATCCTTTTAGTGTCATTGGAGTTTATAGGTTTTGGCCCATTGAATTATATAAATAGCTACAAGTTACAGCCCTGTAAAATGCGAAATGTCCTTCTCATGTTGCTGAAGGCACTCAGTTCCCATTGACCTCCAGACGAACTAAATAAAAGCTGGTGTCAAAGGGAGTTAAATGCACTCAAAACATTTCCTTCTCTTTGAAAAAGCTTTGCAAAAAAAAAAAGGCAATTGAAAAAAGACAAGCTATTATATCAGATTAATAGTCTGGATTTTCTTTACTTCTTGTGCTTGTTTCTATTTGCATGTGAATATATGTATATGGGTCTTACAGGTACATATAGAATGCAGGAGAAATAATGACCACCAGAAACATGAATCAATGTGGAAAAATCATAGCTGACATAAAGTGGGCTGCTTCTATAGGGAAATTGCTCATTATAAATTATATGTCTAACTCTGAGAAGTTTTAAATTAACTGATTTGTAGATTATTGATTTTCCTCACGAGCCACAGATCTATAATCTAGATAGAAGTATTTTTGCACGCGGTAGCATTGTTTGGTTGTGACTTTTCCGGTGTTACTGTGCAAATGGAGACTTCCACGAAGGCAGCCTGTTGTTGCTGACTGGGACTGTGCAGGTGCTGATTCCTCAGCGTGAGGTGTCCAGCCTGAATGCAGATGGTGTCCTTGAGTTTTTGTGTGCACCACTCTACGGTCTGGCGTGTCCCGCTGGGGAATGATTGTACTGGAAAACAGCTGTAATGGATAAGGTGCACAAACCCACAGAGATTAGCTCTGACAAGATCCACACTTGTCAGTGTTTATAAGATTAAGTTCTCAAGAGGTCACCTCAAGCTGCAGTTAACACCAGAAAAGTTGAAAGCAGGCAGACTTCGATTAATGAACCTCACCAAGCACTTGCTTCTCGGTCACTTGTGTTCTCACCCCCCAGCCAGGCTTGTGTCCTGAACCAAGTAATCCTGGGGTGCAGCAGTGCAGGTGCTCAGGAACACGCTCTGGATGACCTGATGTGTCAAGGTCGAAAATGGCTGTGGAAATCTCTTGAGAACAGGTTGTCTCACAGTGTTTTCACTTGGGTTTGATGCTTCCCACGGTTGCTCGGTTTGAGGGGGCTGCTCTCTGCAAGTCTCCTCACCGAGGGGTGTTACAGGGCTTTTGGTCGACTCATAAGGGTCTTGAATTATATACAAAATGCCCCCCCCCCGCTGGTGATGTGATGAGAGCACTGGGCTGGGGGGATATCTCTGTGCACATCAGGTGCCCAAAAAACAGTGCAGCGTCAGACAGCTCGTGGTCAGTTTTCCACAGAGCACTCACCTGACCTGATCAACTAATTTTTTTCATTTCTAACACCAAATTCTCTTCATTTCTTAGAATATTAGAGTTTCCCTTCGTATTTCTGCTTCAGAGTAATTTTTGTGGTTTCTTTGTTTGCACCAATTTAAAGGTCACATTGCTTTTACATACCTTATTAACATTAATTTCCTAGATTCACATAGTATTTTCAATTGCTGGTCCTCAAGCCCTGGTTGTTTAAATTGTTCACTGATTTATTACCTTCTGCTTACAGCACATGATGGAGTTTTTTAGTTTTTTGGGTCAGTCCTAAGTAATTTTCACCCCTCTCTGTGTTAAAAAGGGTACATTTGGGAGTTCATAATTCCAGAATCTCTCGCCACCACCAAAAGTCTGTGAAGCATCAAGAATAAGACTGAAATGTGATTTTACTTGGAAAAAAATACTTTACCTCCCACTACATAGACCACACCACAATTAGAGCTGGACAGTGCTGAGGTAGAGCTGGACACCCAGTCTAGGAAGCCGTGGGGGGAGGTGGAAATAAAAATACCAGGGAAGAAGTTGTGAACATGTTCCAATTAGCACATTAAAGGAATTTTTTTTTTAAAATTGTTCCATTCAGTATCTTTTACTGATAATCCAATCCACTCGCTGAAAATACATGAGTTTAGATGTTTTGCAAGAGTTACTGCTCCAGATAATTCTTTATCAGCAGAAATTGCTCGAGGAAATACATTGTAAAATCTTTCTTCTTAGGTTGATAAATTCAGACATTTAAGAGTGTGAGAAATAAGATTATTTGATAAAATCGTTACTCTTTCTCCACTTTAGGCTTTTGAAGGAATAGATTAATTTTGAGGGAAAAAAAAAATCTGTCCTGCAAGATGTCATTTTTTGCAGAATAACCCACAAGTATGACTGAAATCAAGTTGTCTTGGGATCTGAGGAAATCATCACTTTCTAGTACATGATTTTGGTTAGGAAGAGCAGTTCATGGACACACACTTTAATCTCTCAGGGATGTTGAAAGCAATTATTTTTCATGATGAAATTATGTAAGTATATGGTACTTGCATGTATAGTAAAGTGACTTTTTGCATGCCCTTAATTATCAGTTTCTGAAAGTAAATGAGGAAAGTTTCAGATGATGTCTGGGATGTGCTGGCCTGCAGTTCTGGAGTATGATTTATCTCCCATCAGCCAGGTAAAAAAATCTGTTTAAGATTAATTGTTAAGTTTCCCTGTAAACTCTGGGAAGAAACTGCTCCATTCCACATTTCTCCTGTATCCCTTTGCATTCTGCAGTACCGTCCTAAGGTATGACATAAATATTGCTCAGGAAGGCTCTTTACAGCCATAATTCTTTTTAAATGTTTCACTTTGACGACACAGAAAAAACAAACAAGCACCAAAGGAATGTGATGTTTCAGAGGTGATTAACAATTAGGAAAGGTGTATTTTACATAAGCAAGGAACTTCCTTCTGTCACCTCCTGTGTGTGATCTTTGAGGCACCTCCCTTTCTTCTGCTCAAAAATCACATTTCGAGTCCAACCATGCAAAATCAATATATTTCAGTCAATCACATTTAAATCTTTACTCAATAGCACGTGTTCTCCCTGTAATACACTGGGCTATCGCCTTCCAAATGTGGTGGAGCCCAGGCTTTGGGATGAGATCAGAAATATTAATGTGCTGTGCAGGTTCAACAGATCAATGCAGCACTGAGCCCAGCGGAGTAAACAGTTGACTCTCATCTGACATGTAGCAGCTTCAGTTCTTACTTGGCCACAGTTCCTGCAATTTGTTTTCATTTCTGTTGTACCACTGAAGTCTTTTGTGCTGCCATTAGCACTTTGGAAGCATTAGGGAGGAAAGTGAGATGGATTCAAATCCATATAGGTACAAAATCAAACTAATCTTTTGTAGCTGAAAGTGAAATTCTGAGAAGCTCGGAATTCTTCAAAGTCATTTCTCCAAATTCGTTGTAGAACTCATCAAAGCACTGTTTTTCTGCTTTTTCCTAGCCTGAAAAGTTACTTCTCCTGACAAGACAGTGTATTTTATATTCCAAATACGATCCAGTGCCTGCTCAAACTGAACCCTCATTTATTCTTCAGAGCTCTCTGGGAGGGCAGAATACATTGTCTACAAATTGACTACATGAAACAGTATCAGTGGGAGAGAAGGATGTAGCCAACAAACCTATTATTTGAAGTTTACCACACAAATACAATTAAGCATTATTTCTTTCAAATAAACAGTTTTTCTTTGGGGTTGGAAGGGAAGCCCGCACAGTGCTCTGTCCTGTTTTGCTTTCTGTGCATGCTGTCAAGCTTGGTAAATTTTTTAGCAGCTGTCAAAGTAAATTTATTACAGAAGAGGTCTACGTTCTTGTGTAATCCAGAAGGGAAAAGCCCTGCTGACTTGGTTTTGCTTCAGCTTTTGTCTTTACAACACTTTAAAAGCCTCATATAGTTAAGATTCATGAACAGCACTGGTTAATTTTTTTTGATCTGCTAGAGTAGGGTGTGTTTGTGTGTAAAATATGTACATGTTTATATTTTAAAAATAATTTCCTGGTAGCTGACTTTTTAACAGGTCTGTTTTAATCATGTAGTCTGCTAAAAATGTGTTAAACTAATGAATTGCAATTTGAGAGCTGGAGTGGGCACACCACAGTTGGAGCTGCTCTGAAACAAGGCATTTTTGCTGGTGTTTGGCTGAGGGAGCCTGAATTTGGGTGAGGGAGGAAAGCTGCCAAATCCATGACTGGAGGATCTAAGGTTGTGTCCCCACAGCTGTACAGTCAGATGTCACACTACACGTCAGCAGTGCAAAGAAACCTCTTAAAGAACCATTTAGAACATGGCACAAAATGAATAAAATCAAAGAAAAAAAATCAACATCTCACAATGTGTTTAAATCTATGGAATATTCTAAATATACTGGATTTTTCTGGGGCACAAAAAAAAGCGAGCTAAACTTCATTCACGAATCTGCTTGCAGACTGTGTCTTACCTCCCGCTCTCCCTTCTGCTCCAGAAAAGCTGCACTACCTTGTTCTGACATGCAACCATCTGGTCCAAGTCTGTGAAGTCAGTTCTTTACTGCTCTGCGAGTCTGGGTCACTGGCAAAGCACTTCTGTGTTGTCACTCTTGAGAAATTAAAGTTCAGCGAGCACCTCCATGCTTGTGAGGAGCAGTCAGAACTCTGAGTTATGATGAGGAACAGCAAGAGGCAGAAGGAAATTAGAGAGATTTATTTTTCGATTCATTTCTACAGAAATCTGCACAACTGTGCTCCCGGCAACCTTCATTTAGCTGAGCGTGTTTGTGCCTACGAATTCCCCCTCAAACAAAAAGGCCTGGATTTCACTTAAATTAAAGCGAGCGCATTTTTGAAAAACAACAATAAAACAAGCAACCAAGCTACTAACCCCCCACAACAAAACAACCCAGGTGGAAATGGGGTGATTTGAACTCACGAGAATGATTGCAATGGTTTGGATTTGTTTTTTTCGCCGAATGTTTAACTTTTGTAGTCTGCAATTTCTCCCCGCCCCACCCCCATGAACTCAAGGGAAAGGGAGAAGGAAAAAGCTACTGAAAATACTGAAATGACCAAACTAAAGCTGTATAAAAAAATATATATGTATTTACACTTATATATAATTTAGAATATTATGTACACAGAAAAAGAGGCTCTGAACACTTTCCCGCCGAAGGTAAAAGGGAAAGCTTAAAACGGACATGCACAATTAAAACTCGGGAGTAATCAATAAAGAATTAGTAAAAGAAAATCTTACTACTCTCCTTGAGATAGCAGAATCGCGCCAAACGACCGCCGGCACCTTCTGCCTCCCAAAGTCTACAAGGCCTCACTCCTCCACAGGAGCAGAACTGAGAGTAGAGAACCTGCCTTCAGATCCACCAGAAGGGAAAGAGAAAAGGAGAGGCTTCTCTCCTTTTTTTATTTATACCCTGGTTTATGTACAAAATCGTATGGAATACTGGGAAAAGTGGCCACTTCCCTGGTTACAACCTGGTTACCAAGGAAGGCCTAGAATCAAAACCACTACAGTGATGTTTCTCTGATCTTTGGGGAATGGAGACACAGCTCCTGATAATGCTGATAAGCTTCTGAGTGGAAGGGGTGAGGGGTGTGCAGTCAAGCATCTCATTTTCAGCTGTGTCCCAGGTCCTGGACATGTGCTGACCCTCAGTTTTTAGCGTTGTGTGATCCCTGTTCAAACACCTGGATTCACTCAAACCTCTTTTCATAGGAAGAACAATGGGAAGGACCAGACATGAATGAGGATCAGCCCCGGTCTGATCTCTGTGTGATGTGTTTGGCTGTTTTGTTCATGTAGCTCCCAGTGTAAATTTTATCTTCTATTTGAATTTTGCAGCATCTGACTTAAAGTTTCTCTGGTGTTCTTTGTGACCTTGTAATCTCCAGGATCTCTGTATGAAGCTTGCAGAACCCCTGCTCCTGAATTTCTCTAAATATTACTGGTTTTGGCTCTGCTCTGATTTCAGCCCTTCCCTTACCTGCATTTGGTTCCACTTTTGCATCATCAGCAAATTTCATTCCTCTACTTTGTAATCTGTTTTCGAGTTATTGACATGAAAGTGTGCATGTGTTGGGGGTCTTGATCACCCCTGTGCTATCGATCTGGCAGCTCTGTGAATCTCAAATTCTTTCTATGCCAGGTACTTTTTTCATGTCAAACTTAGAGAATTTGGAGTGGAAGATGTCTGATTTCCTCCTTAAATAAGATGTGTGCTTGTGTAATGCTTTTTTTGCCTTAGGCAGACATCCTGTGGACATTAGTTCAGTTGCATAATATTCTTGTAAAGTAAATAAAATATTATCTTCACATATAAAAACTCTGAGGAGAGGCAACTAAGACTTTCTAGGTTAATGCTGGGAATCTGTGTACGTCTAGGATTTGAACTTTTCATTCAGATCACACTGCTGCCTTAATTATAACAGCAGCTAATCACAGAGATCCAGTGTATCAGCCCAGCAGGACTAAGTTAAAGAGAGAATGGTTAATTATTATAGCTTTCTATAAGTATCTACTTTTAATATATTAGATTCCTGCAAAGCTTTTGACATGTGTTTGTTTTCACCAAGGTTGTATTTTTAGGAGCTGTATAATGTTACCTTATAGTAATGAGAATGATAATTAGCATCTTTTTGTTAATTAAATCATGCAGATGTACTGCATGTAGACGGCTGTGGTGCTGCTTCTGGAGAGGGCAGGTAGAACATCCCCTGATGCTGCTTAGGAAGAGCTCACAGGTAGCACAAGGTGTTTTTGGGGACTGGGTACAGCCTGTTAGGGGTCGATTTTTTGCTTGGTAGACTGATGTAAATTGGGATAACTGTTTGAAGTAAGTGAAACTGCAACGGCATTAAACTGCTCTAAAGAGAGTCAGATTTATTTCATGTTTCAAGTTTGGTTGCAGGATTCCCTGTGTGAATTCCTTGCTCCTTGCAGCCAATGGCAAAACTTCCTCTGCCTTAAAATGCAACATCATTTTACCTGGTATCTATTTACCTGAGAACATCCAGAATGTTTTAATTCATCATCATCATCATCACTAAAACATTCTTATAGTGCCAGTGGGCTCAATTTACTGACCACCCTAAAGAAATTGTACTTTGTCTCTCTGGGATATTATTTGATGTCATAAAACAATCCTCATTATAGATTCTTCTCTGTTCTCCATCTAAAAAGATAGTAATATCTGTTTTTTTCTTTCAGCACACTTAAACCTCTATATCCTGTTAAGTCTTTGATCACTTCAATAACAAAATACCTTTCTGACAGCATTTTTCCTTCAAGGCCATATTCTTTCTCTGTGTATGTTATCACATATGTTCAGGAAAGCTTCTGTTGCCTGTTGAGTAGAAAGAGATACTGTGTTTTTTAAACCTTAAATGCACCTCTATTTACTTGATATTATGCTATTCAACATCCAGGATTTATTGTTCAGCTTTCTGCTTGTTTTTATGTGTAATATACAGCAGGTATTATCACTGATAAACCAAGGGTCTTCAGAAGGAGAATGGATGAGGATTTTAAGAGTCAAGGACCTACTACCTTGCCTGGCAGCTTAAAAAACTTACTATATACATGACCAGAAACTTAATAACAAATGCTGAAAAGGAAGAGTGCATAAGACAGAAATTATTAAGGTAGTAAAGCCTCAAGAGAAATGCAGAGAGAGAGACTAAATGCAGCAATTCAGTCTGGGGAGACTTCCAGCAAATTCTTCTTGTGTACCAATGCAATCCTTAGTTGGTAGGAAAAGTTACGCTGTGGCTGGCTCTTGCTTTATTTTAAATTCATATTTCGATTGTCTATTTTTACACTTAGATATTGTGAATATTCTTTTGAATTTTGTGTCTTGCAAAGATAGAAAAGTCCTTAATAAAGTGGAGGTCAAAACTTCCCATAGCTAAAAACTTCCCAATCTGCTCACAGTTTACTGCCCAGTATGTGTTAAAGCACATGCAGGAGAAACAGCTTTGTTTTACCGTGGCTGAACCATCCCTGTGATTGTACTCGAGTCTTAAGGTGACCCCTCATCAGCTCAGGTTCTGTGATGCAATGATGTTAAATGAAGAGGAGAGAAATTTGCAGTTTGGAATGACAGTGCGATTTTTTTCACATTTTTTTTCCCAACAAGTAAGTCTTTATTACCTGTTACCTTCAGCCAAGGAAGAGATATGTACAGAAATCATATTCCAGCTACAGAATCTATAGAACTGATGTAAAGAACTTACAGAAAGTATTTTGTTCTGTGATATTTTAGGAATTTCTCCCTATTCCCACTGCAGCTGAGGTGGGTTTTTTTCTCTATGGCTGTACCATTTGTACAAACAATTTGTAAACAGGGAGATAGCAAAATTCATCAAATAAATTATTCACAAAGGAATTATTTGCTCAGTTCAAGTATTTCCTTTAAATAAAACTAGAAGTTGTCAACGCACATGTCTTGTTATAAGAATCGAAATTGTTTTATTTAAAAGAGCTCTTTATAAAAAAAGAGACAAAAGGAAAACAATTAATCTGACAGAAGTTCAGAGAATGCTGGTTGTCAGCTAGTTTAAGGTATCAACTTTTCAAAAAGCAGAACAACACACAAACATACACCATTAGAGAATTCAAATTCCAATGTCTCTCTTGTACCTCTTGAGAATATAGAGTCATCAAATTCAGTTTTTCCCTATGGTGCTGCACAGTTGTTTTATTCAAGATTTAAGGTAAAACCTTACTTTTTTTAGAAAAAAGCTTAATGAAAATTTGAAAAACAAACATCTAGAAAATCTAAGCATAAGGTGTTTTAATAAAAACGCCATATAAGAGGTCAATAGTCCTTTTATTTCATTTTAATGGCTTTTAACACTAACAGATAATAAGATGAGAGTATTTTTATGATCATTTTGTTCTACAAAAGCATAGCACATTTGATTATGACTCCTTGATTATTGAATTTTGAATAATAATAATAATGCTGCACTTAACTATCACAACATGAGACACAGTCCTTAAAATGATAAAGCTCATTTCCCACCTTTTCTTGAGAACATTCTGCATCACACCTGCTACAGCAACACACATTTGCTTTCTCTCACTTTCTGTCACACTAATGGGTGGGTTTCTCATGTTGAAACTTGTTTGCTAACAGTGGTGAGATAAAGCCTTTCCGTGCAGCAGAGACACAAAGTTTTATTTATCCTGATGAGTTCCAGGAGGTCAGATGCTGAGGGTTAATCAAGAGCAAGATTGTGAGTAGAAAACCGTAGAAAGAGCCAATGACATGAGGACAGCATTTCATTTTGGGGGCTGATTAGAGCCTCACCGCTCCGGTGTGTACAGTTGTACAGTTTTGTTGGGTTTTTCCCCTCGGTTTGTATGTTCTGATTAGTAAACAGTCAACAGATCTGTCTCTGCATCCTGCCACTACTTGTATTCACTTACACCTTTATTAAATAACCTGGCCCAGTAGGATAAGACAGGGATGGAATGTGTCCTGGTCCCAAAGCTGATGTAGTATCAAATACTCCAGCCATTTCAGTTACAGGATTTTCATGGAATCATAGAATGGTTTGGGTTGGAAGGGACCTTAAAGCTCATCTTGTTCCAACCCCTGCCATGGGCAGGGACACCTTCCACTATCCCAGGTTGCTCCAAGCCCTGTCCAACCTGACCTTGGACACTCCCAGGGGTTGGGCAGCCACAGCTTCTCTGGGCAAACTTTTCCAGCGCCTCACTGCCCTCACAGGGAATTTCTTCCTAATTTCTTACCTAAACCTGTCCTCTTTCAGGTAATTATGTTTACATTAAGGCCATAGTAGCACAGAATATGTTGAGTTGCAAGGGACCTTCAAGGATCATCAAAACCACCTCCTGGGCCTGCACAGGACCATCCCCAGGAGTCACACCCTGTGCCTCAGAGTATCATTCAAACCCTCCTGGAGCTCTGGCAGCCTTGGGACTGTGCCCACTGCCCTGGGGAGCCTGGTCAGTGCCCTACCACCCTCTGGGGGAAGAACCTTTTCCTGAGATCCAACCTAACCCTCCCCTGACACAATTCGAGGCCATTCCCTGGGTCCTGTCCCTGGTCCCCACAGAGCAGAGCTCAGTCCTGCCCCTCCTCTGCCCTCACGAGGAAGTTGGAAGTACAGTGAGATCTCCCTCAGTCTCCCCTTCTCCAGGCTGAACAACTTTGACAACACTTAAGAAGTTTAAGATGAGACCTTTCCAGAGTAGATGAATTTAAAGTAGGTTAAAAATTGCTACTTATGGAAATGAGTTCATTTACACAGAATGGATTTGGTCAAAGAGGTGATAGAACTTGGAGGAGGAGAAGACAAGTGCATGAATAGTTTGGTGCTCCTGTGTGAAAAGAAGCTCCAACAAGTGCAAGAGAGATGTTACTAATTTGACAGAGGCATGACAGCACTTCAGGGCTCTGGCCTGAGCCCCTGCCCTGGATCAGTTCCACTGGGAGCAGAGCTTAAAAACATGCCAAATTGGCTGCTGGAGTGTGGAGTGGCCACTGAAGCAGAGGTGAGGTAGGGAGTTCACAGCAGCTCACTCAGGGTGTTAGCAGAGACTGTAACTGTAAGTAAACACCAGATGAGCCACTCAGGATCCATTGCCCGTGCACCTCATCTGTTTTTCCAGAGGCAGATATTTGCTGCAGCCTGTGGAAAGCTGCATCTCCTGTCAGGATGAGGCATGGAGCAGGCTTGGCTCTGCAATCTGTAGCGATGGAACAGTGTTTTAAAATCACTGGCTGGTTTTTAAACGGGGAACAGTGAGCTGGATAGAGCTCCAAAGGGGATGGTGTCAGCTAGGTGTGTAGGGAAAAGGGGGTGGAATAATGGGAAGTAATGAGTCCCGGCAGGCATCCCTCTGTTTGCAGGAGCTGAGGCAGGGCTGGCACTGGTGGAGGCACTGCATGACAGAATGAGCTGTGGGGATTTCATGGATGAGGAAGTATTTCCCAATCAAATGTACTTGCAGACTAAAATAGGCAAAATTAAGAAGCATGTTCTCTTTTGTTTGCTGTGCTCTGTAGCTTTGCAATTCCTCAATAGCTCTTCTGCCTTCCTCTCAACTAAGCCATTAAACCTGGTTTTGGCACAGCAGAGTCCTGCAGAATCAGAGCATCTGAACGCAATTTGTGGCTGCAAATTAGCATTAGTTCATGAATTCTCTCTAAGAATTTTTGAGGTTTTTACTTGCCAGCTTTGGATCCTTCTCTGAAAGAGCTTCTTTGGTTTTTGCTGTTGAACAGATGCATACCTCTCCACAGTGGAGAACTGTTGAAGTGTGGCTGAAAGGGAAGTACAGAGTTTGCATCTACTCATTTTTTAAAAGGAAGGAAAGGATTGTCCAAAAAGATAGAGATTCTGTTTAGACAAAATCTTAGTTAGTTTTATGAGGGCAAAGATGTTTCTGCAGTAAAATCACTAATTGAGAGAAATTTCATCAGAAAAAATTAGCTTTGGAAATCAGTTTTATCCCATTCCCGGTTAGTTTTCTGCTACGTCAAGAAAAGAGATGGTATTTCATTATGTTGTTTCTCTTCCAGGTGGTTTTGTTTGTTTTTTATTCAAGCTTTCTTCCCTGCTGTTTCCCCCCACCTTAGACTTTCAGGTAGTATTTTTTCCATCACAAGAACTGTTTCTTGGTAGCAGAGGCTGACATTCATGTAGCTCTACTGTACCATTTGTGTCACACACCACAGCTCCTGGCTTTTCTTTTTATGTGTTTAACTTGTACATAGCTAGGAATAACTGTCTTTGAAATTTTGTAAATAGCAGATGTTAATTTGGATGAAGTATCATTATCGTTATCCTCTAGAGGAAATTCATGTTTTCAGAAGTTTGTCTGTTCTTTGTGCTTTGAGGGGAGAGCATGAAGCCCCTGTAAAGATGATTGCTAGGTAGGAAGTATGAATTTCTGCGCTTCAAAATCCAGCTGTATCATATAAATTAATGCCTTGGAACAGAAAGGTGTGTTCTTGCCATCCCAACCTCTCTGGTTATCCTAAGAAACAAAATCAAGTTGTATTCATTGAGTAGTAAAGAAAAATGTTGTTTGTTTCACACTGGGGCATACTGGTGTCATAAATTACGAAAGGATGCTAGTGAAGAAGATCATAGTATTCCAAATTCATTTCTGAAACTGTCCATTGAAACACGTTTCTTAAATATAAACTCATACAACTGAATATATCAATTACCCCTGCAGTTGTGATTCAGTATTTTCCTTTTATTTTTTTTACTTCCTCCGATGCATCATCCCCAATTAAAGGGCTTAGAGCTTTTTAAAGTTGCACACAAAAATATATAGGAACATCATTAGTGAAAACGCTCAATTTTTATGGACTTCTCTGTGGGATGCATTCCCTCAGCTGATCACGAAAGGACTCACAGATGCAAGATGTAACTATTATATCTAAATCCCCTGCTAATGGATCTTAAATTATTCTATAGCACCCATCACCATTACGTGTAAGTCCCGGATCCAGGTTCCCAAGAACACCAGATTGCGTTTGATGGCCGCGAAGTTCCTGACGGGAGACACTTAATGGCTTCCCTACCATACCGACTTTACTGCATAAAAACTGTTTAATTATATAGAAATATTGCTTTTAGTTGTTCCAGTCCTAATGATGCACATCTGTGGAGGCAGGTGATACCTGGGAAAATAAAGCTGGCACACGAAGGGGCCAACTTACTGTAGCAAGAAAAGAGCATCTCGTGTCTGAGTCCGCAGAGCAGGTTCAGCATTTGCTGTTTCTGCTGTGAGGAACCTTTAGCTTATCTGAAAGCCCACGGTCAGAAGAATTATTATTTGAAAAGCTTTTTTCCCCCCCCTCTTAATAGAAATACTGCTCAGCTTTAAACCAATTCATCTTATGCATATAAGTGTCATTAAAAGAAAAAACTGAGCAAAATGTAGAGGTAAAAGAAACCCTAATTGAAGTGTGTGAGGGATACTGCAAGTGGAATACAGTGGAAAAGGAAGCATGTGGATGTAGTGATCTTTTCATATGTCTTTGGCACAGACTTGTTTTGGGGTTTTTTTTGTATTTAATGAGATCTATATGGTTCTTTAACACAGTGGTTTTGGTTTTTTCCCCTTTATGGTTGACTCAGACAGTTGTGATCACTGTGTTATTAGCAGCTGCAGCCATCTCCAGAAATTGTTTGCGGTCACATATTTTATGGTTCACGGTTTTTAGAGGCTTTAGGTATTTTTCCAAACCACAGAGGATTCACAGGACCAAGCTACAGCAATACTGATGCTGGCAATACTCCTTTGTCTTTGCACAGGTAGTCCAGCTTAGAGGTGGGCTCTTAGCGCCTTGAAAGTTTTGTAAGAATCTTCATTTTGTTTTACATTCAAGATGTATCTTTAGCCCATCAAAGGTATCAAATTGAGAACTTTTGGATGCAAGTTTTAGAGCTGTTCTTCCTATTGAGAGATATATTTACATATTCATCTATATATGTATATATGTCTAAGCTTATAGGCAGCATGTCCTAATTCCTGCTTTACACTTCTGCGTGTTTTTCTTTGCATTACGTGACATCTAACTGAATATCTGTAACCGGGGTGTGTGGGGAGTGTGTGCGTGGAGTTCATTTGAAATCAGTATCAATTCAGGATTACTGTTCTCAGACTGTGTTTTCTCCTGTTTTCAAGGTGCTCATACCTGTGTGATCTTTTAGTTTATTAGAGAACTCGAGAGGAAAACGTAGGTGAAACAAAAAAAAAAAATTCTTCAGTCAGCTCATCTTTGAGTTTTCCATTTCCTGTACTGCTGGGTTTTTTCATTTCATCAGCCACCTGACAATTCATGATCCCGTTGACTTTTTAGGGCCTGTCCTTGCTAAGGGTTGACCAAATAATCCCTGAAGATCAGTCAGCAGACAGCTGCTGTAGTTTTTTAGTTGTTCATATATATCTGCCCTGCAATATTAATTTTCAGGCAAGGTTCACAGTTTTTGTTTGTTCTTTCAACAACAACAGAAGTTCTGCGTGGAACTGTGGACCAAAGAAAAGTCCTGGCTCTAATGGAAGGTTTTGAAAACCCTCTTTTCCTTTTGCAGTTGTGGAAGCCTGTGCTAAGAAATATAAATCCCTGCTGCTTCTGTGAGCAAGGGGAGAACTTTCATTTTCTAGAACTTGCACAAAGAAAACAGCTGAAGTAGCTTTAAAGCAAATGAAAATCAGTTTTCCAACCTTTGCTCTGATCTGAAGAGATTTTTTAACTGTTTATACCATTTTAATCTGATTTTAAGACTTTGAAGCAAGTGATATTGCAAAAAAATAAATAAAAAAATATTCTGGCATAATCACTTATGTTTTGGTTGCTTTTTAAAATGAAATACGCAGCTATTCATATTGCAGATGAATCTTGCTTTAAATAGCTTAAAAGGAGCTTCTTAGGTGACAAAAGCTTCCTATGATTTTGAGCATTGCTTTGAATGAGAAAAGGGGCATGTTGTTTTCTAATATTAGGCCTTCCACTAGCAGGGAAAAATATCCTGTAAGAAATATGCAATTTATAAAGATGACACTCCAGGTGCTGTGAAATCACTTCTTTTTTTCCCCCTCCAAATACAAACAGTACTTTTTACAAATATTCTGTCGAGGGTTATCCGTGTTTATCATCTAGCTCTTCATACAGTTATCAAGTGGAACTCAAGTCCTAGGTACTTTCTGGGAGCCTCGAACGTGGTTTGTGCTCCTTTATGTCCTCCTTAAAGAAACCCAGACTGGCTGCGACTGGGGCTTGGTTTGGAGTGCGTGGGGCTCCCGGGGTGTTACACATCCATATGTGCCGCTGCCCCGTGCAAGAGCTGTTTGTCACATCCATGCTCCCAATCAGCAGCACAAACCCAGCTTCAGTTTTCCCAGAATGGCTGGACAACATCCCGGACCTCTCCTGCCTCACGTAATTATGGCAGCTCCCCTCCAGGCCCAGCCTCCAGCTGGCCGAGAGCAAAGCTCTGGTTCAGGGACACCCCACGGGTCCTCGATGAAGCTGTCAAAGGGAAGGAGCTGGTTTCTCCCTTCTGCTCTAAAAATTTCTGATGAACCGATGCAGGCTGATGCTGAAGGGACCTGAAATATTTGAAAGCAGTACTCCAAGTGTGATCAATGAACACAATACTGTCTTTCAATTTCCTCATGAATACTACAGGATAAAAGGAAGAGGGTTTTTTTTTAACTTTCCCTTTTCTTTCCATAACAGCAGTTCTTTGACTTTAGAAAGTGAAGCTCAAACTTATTTTATGCATTGCTTTCATCATCTGTGTAGCAGCAGGCATTTAAAATATGCTAGATTTACATCTCATGTAAATGCATGAAAATAGGAGACTAAATCCAAAGCTAGAGATAGAAATTATATTTCTTAGAAATCAAACTACATAATTTCATTTAAAAGGGGTTGGACACAAAGTGATAGTGACATTCTTATTTCAGTAATTTAACAAGTTATCTTCTCCCCACCCTCTCTATCACAACAGCCACCTCATTGACTCTCAGGATGGGATTACTTTTGGAGCAGAGCGCTGGAATTGAGAGTGTGGGAGCACAGCTTCTCCAGAGAGAGGAATGCCACTAGAAATGTCCCCAAGCTAATAGACTGCTGCAAACCAGGGGGGAAAGGAGAATGCACCATTTATATTATTTTCTTTTAATTGTTTAAGGCCTAATCTAAGCCCCACTGTGTGTGGAGGAAAGACTCTGCTCCCCATAAGCATCCACTCCCTTTGGTGGTGGTGCTTTCAGTGCCTATGGGATTAGTCCTGAATTCCCACAGCCAGGAATTTGCAGTATGGCTGCTCATATCCAAAGGATAATTCCACCAGGTGTTAAACCATAAAGCTGCTTCAAAACTTCATACAGCTAACCTTATTTGTAATACAGGAGTGGGGATGTCCCTGCAAGCAGTACAGGTGTCTCCCCTGGCACGTGGATGCGTAGAAGAAAATTTCAGAGGCGTAAAATTGTCTTTGCTTGTTATTTGTATTCTTCTTCGGGCTCTCCCATATTTTATTCTGTGATCAAGGTAACCTTCATGAGTGAAATAACTGTCTTCCCTCTAAATCAAATACTTACATTTATATTGTCTGTAAAATGAAGGAAGATGTTGTTCTGCTGGCTTAAGTTTTGAATGCAGAGAAAACCTGTTCTAATTTGGAAGATGCTGGAGTCCTGGTGAGGAGCTTGTTTCTCTAGAAATCACAATAAAAGCTTATTGGAAGGAAGAGCTTGTTCTTGCTGAGAGAGAAATCAGTTCTGGGTTTTGGCCTAATATATTGACAGGTGAAAGGCAGGATAACAGCATGAAGTAGGAAAGGTGTGTATTATTCCTATACGATGCATAGCAGAAAATAAGGCTTTGGAACATTTTTTTTCTCACTTTTAAAAATTGTGTCTGTTTTGGCCCACTCTGGAGTTAATAAGCATTAACTATAATAATTTAACTAACAGGTGGGTGTGTACAAAGAGCTCAATTTTCTCTTGGTTAAGATTTACAAGAATATTTTGCAGCCCCTGAGAAGTCACTTTGTAAATAGGATGGAAGGAACATAAGATCAGCACGTATTTGTGCAATTTATTTTGGTAAAGTAATAGAACAGGGAATGCAAACCGTCCATAGACCATGTCCTACTGGAATTAAAACACAGAATTCACAGAAAACATGGGCTGGGTAGAATCCCAACAGATGATAATAAGGGAACTATTTGGGGATGGAGGTAATAAAGTTATTCATTCTCCCAGATGATGCAAACACCTTGAGGATTTTACAGGTGCCAGTAATATTTATAATAACTTCTCTCATCCAGAACAGCCTTTTACCATCAACAAGTATAATTCTGTTCACTTTTCACAAAAAGCTCTCCCATGAAGTTATTGTGAAATATGGAATTATGTCCCCTATGATATATACAGATAGAGAGTTGCTGCCTTTTGAGGTAACTACCTCCAGCCTAGCAAAGTCTGTGCTTTGGGGCCAAAATGCAAATGATTGTGTCCTCTGGTGAAATCTGGCTTGTTAGGCAGGGGGAAGAGAATTTCTCAGGCTTCTGATACTACAAGAATAATTCATGTAGTTTAGAATAACGTTGTAACGTACCTTAATAATTGCTGAGGGACCTGTCTTACGCTCCGTATGAAACACGGCATGTTAACAGCAGCCCACTGTAGACTTAAATAGAATTAAATTTTCAAAGAGAAACTTACTTCTGGCTTGGGAATAAGGAAAAGAGTTTCTTCTGAATGCAGCTGGTACTGACGCCGGGATCCCAAGTTTTCTTTCTGTACAGCTGGGAAAGGTCATTTGTGATGTGGAACATGTCTGTGCTGCGTGGCTGAAATTCTGCATGTTGGGTAAAGCTTCTGCAGCCTGGGACTTTTATCTGGAAGTTGCACCTTCTTGGGGAGAAAGAAGCAAGTATCTCGTGAAAAACATGTCCTTTCTGTATTAGATTCCATTGAGCACTGAAAACTTTAGACTGGAGCCTTGCAATAGAAGCCATCCAAGAGAGACAGAGAGACTGTTCTGATTTAGGTAAAAATACGTTGTCTTAAAAGTAATTCTGTTATAAAGCAGTCAGTCTGTTTTATTGCAACTTTCATTTGATTATTGTTTAAACCTCAGTCCGTAGGATTAGATACACTTTCTGTCCCGACTTTCACAGAAACAGATGGTATGTGTCTGACAATCGATCTGTCCTGAAGTGGCAGAGTAAAACACTCCTATTATAGCAAAAATAATTTAGAAAATTCCTGAGCTCACCCCTTTGTGTACAAAAATTGACTTTTGGTGCAAAGCAAGTTTTATCGCTGCTTAAACTGGTATTGATCAAACCATCAAAAATTGTGTTACGGCTCCAGCAGCCGTCCTGGAAACACCTACAAGAATAAGGTTTTCTGTCTAAAGTCTAAAATCAATCTCGATCCTGTGAAATGTAATTTTTTAAGCCAATTTTAAATTTGGTTACTCTTCTTGATCTTCTATAAGATAAAATGATAATTTGAAGTAGTGTTGTCCTATTTTTTTTTTAATTTCCTCCTTGGAAAGTGATTAATTTAAATGTTAAAAGTCTTTTTGCATACCTCCAGATCAGTTTTAATTTTGGAATTAAAGGTTATCTCCAGTTATTAAGGAAATTCTTTGCAGTAAATAAGGGTTTGCTTAATTTAGAGCTTTTAGTAAAATGCTGTGTAAAATCTAGATATAGACAAATCCCAGGGTACTGCATATTTTTGAAATGTAATATAACAAAAGAAAAAAAAAGAACATAACCGTCTCAAAAACTCCATAGCTTCGGAAAACTGCATTATTTTAATCTACCTTCAGGTCACAGGAAAAAAACAGTGTATTACCATTCCAGAAAATATTGTTAAAAACGAGTTTTTATTTTTTTTCATTACTCTTGATGACTTTCTATCTCAACCCCCCAGGACTTTAGTTTCCATTCCCCAGATTAATTCGTTTACCTGGAAAACTGAACTCCATTGGTGAGAGTTTGGGCTCTAAATATGTTTATTGCTTCGAAAACTGCACTTTGGCCTTTCACCTTCTTAAGCCATGAACAGGAACCTCTTTCAGACTTCGGTGTGCCACCAAAATCAAATCAACCCACTGCACACAGCTGCTTTAGCTTTCTGCATTCTTGAGGGGTGCTGGGCTTGTCAGTCTGTCACACGTGGAAATGGAGTGGTAGAAACACCTTGGCAATTAAAAAAAAACAGACAGAAAACCAGAACTGAAGTAATTTTGTACTCAAAAACTGAGCAGTTGCCACTTGGTGCTGCTTGAGCACCAGGAGCTGGTTTGCAGAACGCTCCTTGGGTCTTGGCTTGGAAGCATTTATTCCCAACAGAGATCTGTTCTCTGAACACAGGATCCATATCAAGAAATATTTTTTGCAAGATGTATCGATTTTAGTGGAACTATCTTTCTCAGTTTATGATCAATTAGTCTTACAACCTAGTATGAAAGAATTAAATGAGGAAAAAGTAATGTATAGATCTATATCCTGTCTGGAAAATCCTGCAGCAGCTGACATTTTCTACTACAATGGGGATGATAAAATTGTTGCATGTGAGAAACTAAAGCTCTGGCTTTTTGGAGTGAGAAATCTCACTGCTGAGAAGTAGATATGGTTTTAGCAGAGATTTGGAGAGCTTTTAGGCTTGAATCTCTGAGGTAAGCTCCAGCTAGGCTGATTTCTGACAGAAAAAGTGGGTCAGGGCAGAAGAGAGGTATTAATTACAGTTAAAATCTCTGGAGAGCTATTCTCTAAATCTAGATAAAGCAAGGTAAGAAAAGAGGTGAAATGATTTACAATACTTCAGGTTGTAAGGTTGATTTTTATTGTATTAATGTCACCATGCAACTTGAAATAGCAGTGATTTAAACACACTTGGAGCATTGTCATCATAAATGACACGTGGATATCAGGAATGTTATCTGGAAGCAACAGGTTCCCCCCGTGTCAGTGCAATGAGAGGACAGGTGCACATCTAACCCCTGCACCTCCTTTCATAATCCCTAAAGTAATGTAAATGTTTCTAATTGAATAATGATTTTCTACACATTCATTTAATAATATTTTGGTATATTCATCATTAAAATACCTGTTTCTCATGGTATGTTTATTGTGAGTGCGTAAATAAGTCAGTGTAAGTAAAAAGGTACCTGGATGGGTGAGTTGCTATTTAGGGATTTTTCCATAATTTCTTCTCCGTTGTTCTGCACTTGCTGCTACTTTCTCTTATTTGCAAGGCAGCTGGGGTGGAAATCAGCAGAAACAAGTTGTGGAATTGAAATGTGAATCTGTAACTTCCCCAAAACTGGGGGAAACTGAAAGTACAGTGTGGTTTTCTGAAGGACCAGTGATGAGTGGTGTGGAGGGAACACACCCATCCTGCGTTTGAGTGACCACATGGAAGCAGCAGTTGCACTAAACTTGCTTAAAAAAATGAGGACCCTGTGCTGTGCTTTCTTCAGAAAAGGCTGTCACAGTGCTAAACCCTGAGCTCTTCCATGTATTTAAATGGGGGGAAAAAAAAAAGCTTCTTAGGATTGGTAAAATTTTATGATGCGAGAGCTGCAGATAATTACTGTGTAAATATTGGCATAAATTAACCAGTGCAATCTTAGCACTTGATTAATGGAGTGAGTAGCTACTGGGATGTGTTAATGTTCACAGATGTAGTAGACCTTGAAACAGGAAATGAAATATATATTACTCAAATAAAATTAGGGGGAGAATCCACATAAGAGAACTGTGTAAAAGCAGCAGGGAGTTCGTGTAGCCTGCATGAGAATTCCCTTTTATCCCTCAAAGCAAACGCAGACACCCAGCTTCTCACATATAAAGGGATAAGTAGGGAATTATGCCAGATAGTGCCAGATGGAGATCTGCCCCAGAATTTTAGATCAAGGAACAAATAATTGAACTATAAAAAACCCCCATGTTTATTGTTAAGGGGGAAATGTCTGTGGTTAATGTACCAGACACAACTTCCACCCTCGTGTTAAACTTGATGCAAAAGTCATGAGGAAAAAACCCCACAGTAGATCACTGTGTGTGTGTCATCATTCGCAGGGGGTTTGTTCCACTGAATTTACACCCAAACGACCTGAAAAACAACTGTCTTTCCTATCTCTGCGTCTTTTTCCCAGATACGCCTGTAAACTCCAGGTTTAGCAAGGGAAACGTGTGAATGTTTGTGGAGGGGAACAAAGGCGCTCTCTGTTTATTTTCTGTATGAAATTGAATTTGCGGAAGATTTAACAGAGCAAAGCAGCACCTGGTAGTCTAATACCGCGTTAATACCAGTCGTGCAGAGTGGGGGCCCCACTTAATGACTGGGATGTTGTTTGCCTTGCTCGGTAATTGAGACACGATGGTTTTACTCAGTGCTTTGCTACAGCAGCTCCGGGTTTCGTTAATCACCTCCTCGTTATTGTTTGGATTGTTATTAAAATAAGCTGTTTGATGTAGGGTGGGACTGACAAGTGGAAGGAAGAAGTTATCCTGCTCCAGACTGTAATTTTAACTACAAGCACGTGATTAATAGTTTAGGTGGAATGCGGTTGGTAAGAGTCGTGATATTCAGTTGTCGCCAATGGTAGCTTGGTCTGTTGAAGCTCTAAAGGGTTTTTTTACTATCAGATCTCATTAATGTAATAAAATCCCCTTTTTGGGACGTCCCTGAATTCAGTGCAATGTAATTAAAATGGAGGATAGGGATTACTTCACACCTGAAAAATAAGACCATTGCTAAGTAACCCCTTAGTGCCAGTTCTTTGCCTTCTGTTGATAATCCTATTCATTTAACTGTATGTCTTGATCAAAAAATGACATCAGTGAAGAAAATGGGGGCTGAATGAGAGCCCTGAAAGCAGTGCATTTCTGAGTAGCAGTGAAAAATGGTGTGAAAGGATTTTCCTTGAGTTTTATCTGTGTATTTCGCTACAGCAGAGAGAGAGGACATGCTTTCATGGTAGAAATCCTTATCATGGTAAATTTGGCTTTAATTTCTCTCTCCTTCATTAAATTCTTATAAATAGACATTTAGAAATAACTGGATACAAAGAATTTTCCCACATATTTAGTGCCTTCATTCAAATAGTATTATTTGTTATAATTTGTAGAAGTTCATATGTACAAAACTTTACTTCCATGCAGATTATGGCATTAAATAATTTTGAAATTCCAGATGATTTAATAAGTTGTTAAGTTCTTAAAGACTTTTAAAAGTGTTATCTCGAGTTCCAAAGTAGTTTTGGAAATCAATAATTAAGCAGTTTGTCAACAAAACTCCCAAAGGAACTTTCTCCTTTAGCCTTTATTAGACTTTAACTCTCAGGCGGTTCTGAGCTCCTGTTTAATTAGCCCGTGCCTCAGATCTGTACATTTACAAGGAAACAATATAACAACAGTTTCTCCTCATGCCCTGGGGAAGGCCAGTGTCAGCAATTTTGGATTCCATGCTGCTAAGCTGCAACCACTGGGGTCTCAAACAGAGTGAAATACAGATATTCACTGCACTTGAAATGTGATATTAATGGCTTATTTCTTATGACTTAATTCAGTCATGTTCTTCAGTGCACTGCTCTTGTAGTAGTATTTTTTCAAGATGGAAGCTTTAACATATTAAAGTATTAATCGTCATCGTCAGAAGGGTTATCAGGGAAGAGTAGGAAATAAGTTTTTAACTGAAAAAGTTGTTTGTTAACAACAATATTTCAGTCTTCAAAAAGCTTTTAAGACAAATCCAACCAAAATAAATAAGCCATCAAAACTAAAGGAAATCATTCTCCATTTAGCCGTGGAGCTATCTTTCTTTGTTCTTATGTTGGATCACAAGAAGGGAGGTGATCTTTAATGCGCTCATTTACTTCTACTCCATTGGAAAGCCCTGAGAAGTAAAGGAAACTTTCTAGTCTTGGAATCGAGCCCTGAAGCAGAGCTGGTACCCACTGCTGAGGTCCCTGCTCAGGGCTGGATGCTTTCCCAGCCCTGTTGGAGTAGTACATGGAAACCAAAACAAACTTGGTGATTCAAACATAGGAAAAAAAAAAAAATAAGCCCCAAAGCCTCAGGAGGAACCAGAGCAAATTTCAGTTTTTAATTACCATGGTGTTAATGAAGATAGTGAAGCCATGAAGAATTGTTTCCCAGCCTGATTCAAACTGCTAAAGCTGAATTTCTGAAACATCAGTTAACGGCAAGAAGTGGACACCTTGTCCCTTAAAAAGTGCACATACAAGTCGGTGTATATTTTGTTCCCAGGGCACGTTCCACCCCAAACTCCACAGAAACAAGATTTTAGCTCTGCAGCAGGGATGTGGTACAGCCACAGCTGAGAGACACATCTTTGTAGCACTCATCAAATGATGGATCGGGCTGCGCCCATGAGAAAGGTTTAATAACTGTCCTGTTGGGAAGCCAGGGGACCTCAGGGTTCCTGGTTTGTGGACACCAGTGGTAGAGATGGACACAGAAAGGTTCCTGGACTCTGCTGTGCAGAAAAGGCAGTTCTCAACCCGCAGCTGCAATTGGGACGAGTCAACACAAAGAGTCGTTGGCAAAGAGAGGCAGAGAAGGGGAGCGAGGGAAGGAGAAAGAACAATCCAAACTATTTATTTACAGATAATGGGAATAATTTATTTTCTTTATAGACTGTTTAAATTTTCATTAAACTTGAGTCCTTTCTCTCGGGTCTGGATTACTGTGTACTTACAGCAAGCTCTGCCACAAGGAAGGGGATCTCATTTCTATGGAAATTAAAACCAGATCCTCCATCCAGGATTAAAGCAGAAATACATTTTTGTTTCAAAGACTGTTACAGGAAATTCTCCTTATTTAAAGCTGTATTCACAACCTTTTATGTTAATTACATTTTTGGGTGATGACACTATGAAAAGGGATTGTCTTCTGGAAAAAAAAGATTGCTATAATATATTTAATCTGCTATCAGAATTTATTCTGTTGTAATAAAAATTAATCCTTGCCTTTTTCTCCCCCCCCTTTGATATCTACTTTATATTTTTGTTGATGTTTCTAAGTTTTTTTCCTTATATCCTCTCTGTAAATTCATTTGAAAGCAATACAAGTAGGATACTTTGGCTCATTTTGAAATTACTTCATGAAAAGTTTATTTTCAACCTGGCATGGAGCTGGGAGACAGCTGAGAGATAAAAGAGCCAATAAATTCATGTGTTCCCAGTAAACTTTAGGTTGGAGTGAGAATAAGATAAGTTCAAACTTAAAAAATATAAAAAGGGCCTTCTACTGCTGCCCTTGGAGTCCTGGGACAAAGCCACATTGTTGGGGGTTTTTCACTCTAGACCTTTTATTTGAAAATATGATTTCCTTAAAAAAAAATAAAAAAAATTGCTATTTCCTGACCTGAGCTTCAGACCTGTGTCTCACTGCAAAGGTCACCAGTGAATTCCCAAACTCCTGTGATGTGATTTGCTTTGAAACCACTGCTGCTGGAAAACCCAGTCCCCAGGCAGTGGTGTGAGTGTTTCCCTGTGGAGACTGTTGATTACAATAATATTTGTGGTGACCACACAGAGTGGATCTAATGCAAAGCTGAAGCAGGGCAGGTGTTGGAAAATCTTGTCCTGTTACCAATAGGTTCAGGCTCAAGCAGTTCCATGTGTTTTTCTGGTGCTTCAACAGATTATAAGGATTAGATACATATAAAAATATAGAAAAAAGCAGATCCCTATTTAACAATGTGATGTCTTGATCTGAACCAACTTTTCTTCTAAAAGCTGAGGTCTACTCTGAAAAAAACAATGAATAGACACAGACTTCAGATGTCTGGAATAGTCCTGTTTTTCAAAATGATAGAGACTTTAATTAAACACCCTGCAAATCCCTGGGCAGGTGCACAGGTGAAGGCTTGCTGCTGGCACCTGCCTCTGAAATAGAGTTTTGAGGTTGTGATTAAAGAGATGGATGTTGAATAGCTGTGCACTGGCCTTTCTGCTCAACTTCCTGATGCTGCACAGTGAGAAATTGGCAATGATGGCCAGAGCAAGGTTCCCTTTATGACAAGGTTTAGATAAAAAGCTAGTTTCTCCCTTATCATCTGTTTGTAACTCTTTTCCAAGACTAAACTTTTATCGAGATTTATTGTTGCCGTCTCAAATGGAAGCAGTTGTTTGGTTACAAAAACCCATTCTTATCTTTAGACAGCTGCTGAGGATTCAGTAAATACATGTGATAGGTCATGCACATGTTTAGTGGGAGAGTTCCTAAAATAGGTTGAATACAAGTTTTGCGTTCCTCTTGCTGCTGCAATATATTTGCAAAAGTCTCCTTGAGCTGAGCTGGTTTTAAATGTTGACCTTGTAAAACAGCTTTCAATCTCAAATGACCTTTCTCTGACAAGAGTGATGGAGGGGGGGAAATTTATGAGGCATAGGGAATATTAAAAATAAAATAATTTCGGTTTTCAGCAATATCTTCATGGGTTTTCCTGTATGAACTTTTCCCAGTAAAGTGTTTGTGTTTATTTCAGATATTTTTTTCTATGAAAGGCAAATGATTACTGGTCAACCTTATCCCTGAGTATGAGTTTTTTCATAAACAAATTTATTGGCATAATTAATTGGTCTTGTTGAATCAATTGAAATGAAATTTTAAAAAAAAATGCTGATTGGGTGGGAAAATCCAATAAGGAAATTGATTTACTGTTTGGTTAGGGATAAAAATAAATTGTGCAAATCATACCGAAAGTGGTGAGAATTTCAGGATTATTTCAGTTCCGAGCCCTGGTTATTTCTCATCAAAACCAACAGCTGAAACATCTCTGCTAATGCTCCATGAACATCTTGGTCTCTCTGACTGACTTTAATTTGGATCAATACTGGCTTGCAAATAGAGAGGTCTCTTATTTAACTGGCTGGTAGTAGGTGATCATCTTCTTTCTCTTTTCTGTTGCTAGAAAGATGATTATATTGTACATTTTTATCTTTTCTTTCTGCATTCTGGCACCTAAAATGTAAGCTGTGACTTTATAACTGAGTCTGTTAGCAGTGGTATCAACAGTCTCTGAACTTCTACAAGTGCAGTGCAGGTTCCCTGTTTGCCTCTCAGCCCAGGCTGTGCCTGAGATGCTGCTTCCCATGTTTCTGAGTGTGGCAATTCCAACTCTCTTAACTCCCAATGAAGCAGTGGCCAACAGAAAGCACCGTGACATCCTTTAGCTGCTTGATGACCCGCTCATGGCCATCTTCAGAGAAACTGTCTCCCAAAACTGAAATTGGAATCTCGACTGAGCCTTTCTCCTACACTGTTCCTCTGGTTTGTCCTTCAGGCCCAGAGGAAGCTTTTTTCCCTGTCTGTGATGCTTCTCCTTCGTCTGGAATTTTGAGGTGAAGCTCTGCTGTTTGCCTGTATAAGGGGGATGCTGGGATTTGCCTGTTATTAGGAAACCTGACAGTCTAAGTTCTCATTCTGATGTTACACAGATGGTAACCCCATCCTTGCGTTGGCCAGCCGTGCTCAAGGTTTGAGTCCCTCAGGCTTGGCTCCAACTTCTGCATTATTCTTATTCACTGAGAGGAGACTTTGCTAAACTCTTCAATTTTTGGCTTGATTCACCTTGTCCCTGAGCACTGGGCAGGTTTAATAGTAAACAAAGCAAAGATTTCACAAGACCAGGGGTCAAGGTTTTGTGGGCAAGGTTGGAAACAAAAGATCACAAGTAAGCCCAGCATAAACCACAAACCTGGTTTACACTGACAGCATTTCTTCCACCCTGTTTTTGTATCTCTCATCTAGAATTCTCTGCCACAGCCCCTTCATGAGCACTGAGCTCTCGGGTTCACGGAGTAATTTTACTTCCCAGAGCATTGAACACCTGCTCTGCTAAACTCACCTCACTCACCTTGCACTGGAGTTGGGGATGAGTCCAAATGTAAACCCTTGATGGCTTGGTGAAGGGGTCTGGGGTGCCCCATGATGACCCCCCCATGCCTTGGTCTGTCTCTGTTACACCAGAATGAACTATAAATGCTGCTGGTTCTGTTCTTAGACCTTCCATTCCTGTAGGCCTTTGTTCCTCGACAGCTTGGTGCCTGCTGCCAGTCAGAGCAGTTTATCACCTCCCCAGGCCTATTGAGAGTGGTGTTACATCAACATTAAATATTAATACTGTTTAATTCATAGTTATATGTACAGTCTGTGAGGATCATGGTCTTTTTATCTTTTACAAGCTTTCAAAAGAGGCCATATATAAAATATTGGTTATTATAGCTTGTACGTGAAACAAATATCTAAGGTCACATTGAAAAAGACCTGCTGGATCTTTTAAATTCTACCAAAAAAGTGCAGAAGATGTTACAGATTTTTGCTGCAGGTTTTCTGGATTATTGCTTTAGAAAATTTAATGATCTTCAGTTGGCTAACAAAGTAGCAAGCAGTAAGATCAGTATTTACAAAAGAAGGAACCTTCTAAATTTTATTTTCCTCTTGATGACACTGAAAATAACCTTGAAAAAACCCTAAGTTCTGAGCCAAAATACTGAATCAAACTGACATCAGCAGTGTCCACCCCCAGCAGAAATGTTTGACAAATTTTCACTAACTGTCTACAAGTTTTCCTTTGAGTTCAGCTGGAGCCTCCCTGGCAGCGAGCTGTGGGTGAAGTTCTCGGGCAGCATGAGCTCGTCTGAATTACAGCTGCTCTGTTCCTGCCTGGAGTCACAGTCTCAGCATGCTCAGCTCTGCCCCTGCCGCCTCTGGCACTGGGGAGCGTGTGGTGAGCTGGTTCAGGGAGCTGATTGATTGAGACAAAAACGCAGCCCTGCGAAAGGGAGAGCTCAGTGTTTAACTAAATGAAGCCCTGACCGTCCATGATACGCACTGTGCTAGAGCGAATATACGCCTGGGGAAACAGAGAGAAGAGGGGACCAAACTTGCACGGATTTGGAAGAGCATCCTAGGATGGTAGGCAGGGAAGTGGAAGGACATGGGCTATTCACTGACTGATTCATGATGTCCCAGAGAATCCCCACTTACACCGGCCTTTCCTGGCACTTTATTTCTATGTGACCAGTTGCCAGTAACAGTGTAGCCGGAGCCATTACAAGGCAGCTTCGTGTGAGATACCTCCAGCTGCCTTTGAAGCTTAACTCTGTGGTACTACAGTCTAAAGCTTTGCCCATTGCAGCAAAAAAAAAAAAAAAAAAAAAAAAAACACACACANAAAAATTAATTATTGCTATTTGTCTCTGCTTCAGTGAATCCCACAGCCTGGGACAGTGGGAAGAGCCTTTCTGGCAGAACAGGGCTCAGTCCATGGTAATTTCCCCTGCTTATGGGTACTCTGACCTCCCCACACACTTACCCCGTTTACTTTTTAAATGACCAATTTAATCAGGCACATGTACGATGCACGAATGGGTGTGTGAATACCTAAATATACGAGAGAGGGAACTTCAGATGTTTTATCTTTCATTAGCTAATAACAGCAGTAATGACCTCAGCAGCACAGGATGTCTTTTGCAAAATTAATAACCACATGAGGGTTAATGGCCCAAGGCGATGAACTCTCTCAGACAATCATTAATCTACCTTGATGATTATCACTTCATTAGTGAACACTGAAACCTCCTTGGTGTGCCAGGGAATGCTTGATTTCAGCCCTCCCTACTGATGTTCACAATGTGCCCTCTTTTCTTTCTTCTGGGCATGCAGGAGAGCATGGGAAGGCTCAGAGATGCAAATAAATATAGAGTGAGAGGTATGAAACTCATTTGAATATGGATTTGGAGAACATGTTTCCCCAAAGATTGTCTGTTTTCTACCTACATATTAAATAGAGCTTTAAGGGGTATTTTTTTGTTTATGTTTTTAAGTAGCTGCAGTCTGGGAAACAATATGATGGGTTATGAAGCAAAGACTCTCTGAGGTGGTTATTTTGTATATAGGCTGTTTAATTGCTTGGTCTGTGTATTTAGATAGTGCCCATTAGTAGAGAGTCCTGGTTTTCCTTCCCAGGAATAACAGAATCCTGCAGCTCAGAGCTGCAAATGCCTCCCATTCGTTGTTGCTATTGATCTGAATTTAGACCGGTAAACCCAGTGTGGAGAAATGGGAGCTGAGACATCCGAAAGAAAACTGTGTCAGGATATTTACCACAAACAGCCCCTGCCACAAACTGAAATTTTTATGGCATCTCATTCCTGTCTCTTTGGAATAGTCTAGTTTTTTGGAATAATGCCAGTATTTCCAGAAGAAAAGGGCTCTGAAAGCACATCATCTTGATGGCTGTGGAATATAGAAACTTGCACAATCCCACATCCAGCCTTTTTTCCTCCTTGCCTCAGCCTATGGCAGCTGTGCACATTAACCTTCAAACCCCCTTTTTTTTTTTTNTTACACTCCAAACCCCTTTTTTTTTTTTTTTTTTTTTTTTGCTGCTTTATCATCTCTGCTGCCAGGATTAGTTTTAGTAGGACAGTGATTAATATAGAGAGGGTGCTGCATAACCAGTTCAAATTTGGATAGGTAATTAGGGCCTCTAACGACCAGCTCTGAGTCAGGAACAGATGCAGTTCATTTGGATTTTGCAGCAGCACAGCCCTGTTACAGAGCACACAGACCTGCACTATACTTTTGTAATTTCTATGCCTTACTGTTCTAGAAAATATAAACTGTTTATGCTTTCCTTGCTTTGTTCTTTGTTTTCCTTTGTGGAATGTGGGAAGCGTAGCTGAGTATTATTGGTGAAAGAAACAGTAACTATCAACCGTGATGATTGGGGGTGGTTTATTAGAGGTGGGAGAGCTCTGCAAAACTCCTCAGGAACAGTCTGATGCTACACAAATGCAGCCTGTCAACATTGTGGGAGCTCAAAAAACCACTGAAGTGTCTGTATCTCAGCCATGAACTAGGAACTGGGAAATTAGAGTTGGGAAAATTCATAACCGCACTCTGCAAGGTGCCTTTCCTGCGCTCTCTGATAGATGGAGGCCGTGGAAACCTTCTTCCCAAACCCTCAACCACACAGCGTGCCCAAGCTTTCAAAGTGGTTTCCTAATAATAAGCAGAAAAGCAAAGTGTACCGGGTACCGTAGTGATGACATCAGTGATGGCTCTTCCATTCCGCACGTGGCTTTGTAGTTCTGGCAATCCTTGTGGTCCCTGTTTTTCGTGGACATTGATACCTGCTGGCACCCCCGACCCCCAGGGTCTCACTCTGCTGTGTCTATCAATTACAAAAATCTCATTCCATTACACAACTAATTTACAGGGAGTGAAATTATAAATAAGGTGATGCCTGAATGGAATTTATGGCCCATGTAGTGACCTGGCTGTCAAACAACGGATGCAGTTGAATCAGTCTCTGAGTTTGGAGAGTTTTTGGGTTTTATCCTTTTTGTAACAGACTAGGCCTGCATTATTTTTTTTTTTCTGGTCTACTGAGTTCATTAATTGTTCACAGCTGAAAATATATTTATCAATTGCAAGGTCACCAACCTTCAGTCTGAGAACACAGTTGCAGCCAATTTTAATTAATAACACAACTGATGGGAAATTTTGCCTATTGGGCTTGAAACCCCCTCAGGTAAATGAAAAAAGATTTTTTGTCACCTGGTCAATGAAGAAAAGAACTTCAATTCTCTGAAAAATAGCCAGGATGCTGCAGCAGTAAATATTTTTTAAAAACCACTTGTCATAACCATTGCTTTTATAAAAGATACCTTGTCCACAAGCTGTCTGGAAATATGGCCATATATATAATATAAAGTGTAAATCAGAATGAAAATACTGAACAGCTGCTTTTGATAGGATTATTGATAGCATATGCATAATTTCATGATGGATTAAGCAACAAATTTGTAGAGACCTACATGGAATTGCTTTTTCTCAAGCATTCAACCAGTGGGGAAAGGTCATAACAGAACTGCACCTCTTCCGTTTGAAAACTCCCAAGTACACTTCTGAAATGATGGTAAATAAATCATATTAACCAGTGCAATCCACAAGTCAAGAATGGAACCGCAGAGCCACACAACTCTATTTAGTAACCAACCAAATATGGAGGGCTTTGTTTAAAAGCAGTGGGGTATTGTCAAATTATTGTTTTATTCTTCATCTATTATTACATTAGGTACTATTATTATAATTTATTTGTAAGAGGGGGCCATCAATTTATGTTTATCATCCCAGTTTCATTAATCTGCGGGGTTTTAACTGGACAGTGGAGCAGCTTCTCCAGGGGTGGGTTTGAAATGTGTTTCTAAGCTTGGGAACAAACAGTTGTAAAAAGATTTCACGGAATATTCTGAGTTGGAAGGGACCCACAAAGATCATCGAGTCCAACTCTTCAGTGAATGGCCCATACAGGGATTGAACCCACAGCTTTGGTGTTATTAGCACCATGCTCACATTAAAAATATTAAAAATAAGTGCATTGCAGGCAATTATGTAATTATCTAAGTCTTTGGCAAGATAGAAAAGTGTAATTTCATTCTACTGACTGCAATTCCGTGGCTTTATTAGAGAAGGCTATTTAGCCCTCTCGTGCAGAGGAGAAACTGAAGCCCATGACTCTTTATTCTGACACTTGTAAAGCTCTTGTTATGTAAAAATGTCAGGAGGAGAGAACATACACCTTTCTCAAAGAAAAAGTTGGCAATACCTCTGGGTCAACTGCATTGGCTGCAGGGGAAACTGCAGAAAAGGTTCTTCTTGTTGTGCAGTTGGGTCCCACAGGCAGAAACTGGGAGTTCAGTTGGTGAGTGAATTCTCCGACACAAACTGATCCCTAAGACTGGCCACTGTGATCTCTGTCAGCATAAAAACAGGGGGAAATCAGGAGGAAAGAAAAAAAAAAATACTAAACTTGAAAAGAAACTGAGTCTCTAATAATGTGATAAGGCAAACAAAGGCTCTGCCTTAATGAAGAGAAAATTATTAGCTTTCTAGTTTAATGCTGCCTCTTACAGCAAATCTGTGATTGTTTTGAAGGACTCTGGATTTATGTCAAGGTTTGAAGGCTGTCTTTCATTTTGGCAACTGCATCTGTATTGCAGTGAATGCAGCCTGCAGACCATGTCCCAGGCTGGAACTGATGACAGTTCCATCAGTTATCTGTATCCCAGTGTGAGTGAACAGAGATCTCTGTGTCCAAACAGGAATAAAACATGCAGAAATTATTGCGTCTTGGCAAGGTTGCCTTTATCTTGCTCTTCATCAGACTACATCAATAAGTTTTGTTTTCTCAAGGGAATTTTAAAGGGGAAAATCACGTTTGCTTTAGGAATCCCTGCCTCTAGTGGTAAGGTTTTGCACTTGCTTTCCTTCTAAGAAGGGAAATTAAAAAATCCTATTTGATGACTGTGCTCAAGGACACAATGTTTCAGTGCTTTCAGTGTGGTGCAGACTGCTGATGCAGGCTGTGATTTTTCACAGCGTTGCCCCTCAGTGCACTGGCACCCGTTGTCCATCCACGCAGGGGTAAGGAACTCTTGCTCTGGGGGCAAAAAGTTCATCTTGTTTCTATTAGCAGAGTCTTCCTCTGAAGTTAATCTAGCATGTCAATAACGTGAGGCTGCTTTAACTTCAGGGTAATTGTCAGGCGTTGTACCATATGTCACATGTCAGGGGAGGAAGCAAGAGCATTTGTCACCCATTCACGAGAAGCTTGTGGCAGTGCCTTAGACATTATTTTTTGGTTCACCTGGTGCTTAACTCATTAATACTACGTTGAATCAATTTTGACTGCCGTGCCTGGGAAAGCATCAAAAACTAAACTGAGATTTCAACAAAAATATTGATCACCACCTTCTTGTGAAAACATGCTCTGAGTATGCTGAAATATCCTTCTCTAACGTTCAGGGTAACTGAACCCCTGCAGACTTCCATCCCTCCCAGGCATGCTCCAGATGCATTTAACCATCTTGTACAGACTGTTTTTATATTGTGCTGGACTCTGATTTATTCATTTGGCTTGAGCTTTACTCTGCTACTCAGAAGAGTTCCGCCTTTTCCTGAGCCCTGTCTATGCAGTGAGCGCTTCCAGAGCACAGGTTACCCCAGGAGTGCAGTGACAGTGGATCTGTAAACCCCATTGCCAGTGCAGAGTTAGTGGGGTGGGTCTTCTCTTTAAAAAACCCACCAAACACAAAAACCCCAGCATAGGTAGGCAGGTGTTTACAGCTCATGTCAATGTTCAGGCTCAATGACCTTGATTCTGCCATCAAAACTGGCACACTGTGTTTGCTTATTAACATCCCACCTCTGACCTAATCTTTCTTCCCTTCCAGCCTAGCTGCTTCGAGGACATTAAATACTGACTTAAGGAAATGCTTTAGTGGAGAGCCTTTTAATTAGATTCTGAAACAATCAACCTTTTAAGTAAACACTTTCTAGTTTAGTTGGCTTCTCTGGCTTCCTCCTGCAGTAGAAAGATCACACTCTTGATTCTCATCTCTTATTCCCCCTTCTCCCCTCTCTTTCTAACATTAATACGGGCTACCAGTCATTGAAGTTTTATTGAGAAAGGCCTTTTGATGTGTTGCTTTAGCTGATGAGAAAGATGGCAGAAGGTTAGGCAAAACTTGTCTGCTAGCATGTCCTGCCAGACAGTCACGGCTCAAAGGAGCAATGTGTTAAGCATTTTGTGTGTGGAGTGATATTTGCAACACCTTTTGAACACCAGTGTCCAAATCTCCAGCCATCAGCAGTTCTTGTCACCTCACAGCAGCTACTGCCCCAGTTTGCATCAGTAAAATCTGTTGGCCATCACTCACAGCAAAGACCTGAACTTGTATTGCATGCTCTGAGCATAGCAATAACTAAAGGGGAGTTAGATGGTGTTACCATAAAATCAGTTTGTTAAATAGTTGGTATGAACCACGAGGATTACACTGCTCATTTTGGGTTTAATTCCTTTGACAGCAGTGTAACCCAATTGGCTGCAGACTGGCTGCATCTCTCATCCTGCCGTCTGTTACACAGGATCTCTTCTTTTCTCTTTAATTCAGTATGACTGTCTACTTATCAAAATATTTTGGTTTCAAATCTGTTAATCATGTGAATAATCCCCTTAGCTGACTGAATGAAGAACATTTACTTGAATAAGAGCAAAAAATAATAGCCGTGAAGGCTCTTCTCCCATCTAAACGTTGTAACAGAGAATCTTCTAGAATTATCATTTAGCAGAACACAAATGATTTAGTCTCAGGAGAAACTGTTTGAGATTTTAGTTTCCTATGTAAGAAGTAAGTCTGAAATTATTTCTTGATGTTTTCTGAAACTGTGCCAACTCCACTTTCACTTATTTTACCAATTTGGTGTTACTGCTTGAAGTCACAGAAGAGGTCTGACAGGTCAAAGGAGTGAGAAGAGTCTGAAATTCTCGAGAAGGCAAATATTTGGTGCCCTGCCTTGCCAGGAAGGAGTTGCTGCAGAGGGTGGTTGGCAGTTTTTGTCCAGTGAAAGCATTTGCTGCCTTCTCACTGCAGAAAAATGAGCTGCTGCTGACTTTGCTTTTGCTGATACTGAGTATCCTTCATGGGAATACAAAAACAATTGAAAGGAAAAGAATGCTCTAAATACCTACTTGCCTTAAAATGTGTGAATTGCTCAAGCACAATTTCATCTTCTAAACACATGGAATCGATGATGATTGTTTCAGACGTTGCACTGAGCTTTTTCTGTTCTAAATAAACACACTCTGACAGGCTCATATTTTCCTAGTACTAGGAAGATGTAGTTAATAAACTGATGTAGGCTGAATGGGTACAAAAGCATAATTTATTCTAAGAAACAAGGATCTGGAAGTCAATAAAGTGAGATGATAGAAGTCAAAGCCAAAATCCATGGGCAACTGTAACTAAGGGCATCTGGGTTTTCCTGCCTTGTCTTAATTTAAGGTGATTCCTCCTCGTAATTCCCAGTTTGCAGAGCCAGGTTGCAAGCGCCCACGTTCTGTTTAATTTTTCTACTGTGGTCATAAATGCGTATAACCTTCTCTAAAACTTCCTGCAGAGGCTTTAGAAATCACAGATTGGTCTGGTTGCCATATAGAAAAACTGGGAAATTTGGTTTCAGTTTTCAACCAAATAGACCATTTTCAGGGTATAGTGAAACAGTGAATTAATAAGTGTACTTTTTTTGGGGGGATACATAATTTTGAAACTGTGAGCCACTCTTCAGTAAAATGGCCATTTTGAGACAAAATATTGGTATTTCAGTGAAGGACTCATTCTTTCTCTGAAATTTATCAGTTTACAAACATTTTTTGACCCTGGAAGGATTTGGTTATGGGGCAAGCTTGCTGTTCATTAGAAACCATTTTTTAAACTTCATGCTGAAAAATATTCGACTATTTTACTATTTTGTGGTGGGATTCATTAGTGAAAGGCCTCTTCTTCTGTGCCCTCAATTCACATGCAACTGAAACTTATGCATTCTATGGTTGTAACTTGCAGGGAGAAAATAAAATCAGCTAAAAATAATTGGAAGCCATGTTTAATAGTAGAAGTTCAGTAAAAACAAGAGTAGGTAAAACTGGAGCACGGTGGGTGGATTCTCAGCAAGAATGAGACAGTCCAAAGCCACGCTCTGAGCTGGGCACAGAAGCAGGAATAAAGAGGAGGCACTACAGGACACCTGAGATGCTTTTTGACAGAGAAATTTGTAGTGTTCAGTAAGCAAAGAAGGAACTATATAGAAAAAAAATCTAGTAGGCTGCTGTGAAGAGATGGGAGGCTCTATGAAATTTTAAGACAAGGTCCCAATGCTCAGCTCGATAAATTTTAGGCACTCTGGAACTTTTTATAGCTTTCTCCCCTCCTCAGCCCCATTCTTCCTCCCAAAACTAAATTAGGTGCCATTTTCAAAGATGTGGAATTTACTTATTTCTTTGTTGCCTGAGAAACTCTTATTTCACGGTTGATTAGGAAAAAAAAGAGAGAGATGATGTCCTGATAAAGAGACGTTTCAAATTATCCTGAGTTTCTATCAGAAAGAGCAAGTGACATGACAGTGTAATAACACCGAGTATCATTGTGCACCAGCAATCTGATCGAATTATCATGTTATGTCATGATGGATTTTGTGTTAGTGAAGCTTCAGCGGCACAGTGAACACGGCACAGGGAAAGGGTCTGGAGAAGAGAAAATCTATGGGAATAATCAAAAAGCTGCTTGTGATACTTACGTGTGAGTGCACACATTAATCACAAAATAAATAGAAGGGAGAGACAATATGACGCAAGTCTGCTCAAGTTGTTGGAGTAGCTCTTGGAGACTGGAGTGTGAAAGTCCCTGGGGCTCTCTGTACAGATCTCAGCGTGTGGGCAGCAGCAAACACGTCAGTCTGTCCTTCTCCTGAGCTGTGTCACTCCTGGTGCACCTTCATGCACACAGACTTGTGTATCTGTAGTTTTTTGGGGGGGTTTTGTTTATTTTGCGGGAAATATTGATTCACATAAACAAAATCAGATATTCTCTGGTGCAACGGTAAAACTGTGCACATGATGTTCTCCAGTGAATAAAAATGTGATGCTTTCATAGGGTAGAAAAATCAATCACACATGCCTATTTTCCTCCACTGAAAACCCAGATTATTGGTGTGAAAAATGACTGAGACAGTCTGTGTGTTGGGGGAGTTTAGACTGGGAGATCCCTTTGGCTTAAGAATGTATCACTTATTTTTTCCCTGTTAGAGAATTTTATTTAAATAACTTCTACAAGATAGTTTGTAGCTATAGACCGGGACTGCAAGTTTTTGGCTGGGTACATCACACTCACAGAAACACTGAGAAAGGAGACTTTTCTGGCCTGTGGGCTTTTTGGGGGATTTTTTTCCTTGTTTGGTTATCGATTCAAGGCTATTATCTTGGATGATGATATCTGGAGTTTCATTGCTCGAATATCTAATAGGCACGTTTAAGTTACTTGGGGAAAATTACTGAGACAATTACGGGATTGTAATATAAAGTACCATAATTACACTTTAATGCTTCTTATCGATTGTTGAGCTTCGCGCTTTGCTGTAGCATAAAACAGTGAACATGTTGCTTTGCCCACCCAGAAACTTAATGTGTTAATATCCATTTTACAGTGACAGTTTCTCAAACTTAGCAAATAGGAACTCCTGAGATGAAAACTATATACTGTGTTTATATAGCTTTAAACTGAGAGTAGGCTGAGATTAGATATTAGGAAGAAATTCTTCCCTGTGAGGGTGCTGAGGCCCTGGCACAGGTTGCCCAGAGAAGCTGTGGCTGCCCCAGTCCTGGAATTGTTTAAGGTCGGGTTGGAGGGGGCTTGGAGCATCCTGGGCTAGTGGAAGGTGTCCCTGCTCATGGCAGGGGGTTGGAACTGGATGGTCTTTAGGGTCCCTTTCAACCCAAACCATTCTATGACTCTATGATGATTCTATGAATACATACATATATGTGGATATATAAATTTATCATGATTTGAAAGTCAGCATCTCTCATCTTTCAAGTTTTTTCCTCATCTTAAGTGGTCCAGAGTAGTGCTGTTGCAAGGGACAGACTTGTTTATATATATGCATGAGGAGGGAATAAAATTTTCCAAACAGTGAAGGAGATGCTGTGGTGGTGATACTTTTACTTTCTGAAGCTGGAACAAGGCAGTGTGGTATCTCCCAAAATCACCAGAAAGTGGAGAGTTCTTCACTCTCCATTGAAGAAACGTTTGCTTGGGGTTTCAAAACACCAGCAGTATCAGCTCCTCGAGGATGTAGGCAAAGGCAGATTCTGAATAGCTCTTCATAAACCAACAGGAGGAAATTTAAAGCAGATGTTTTACTATTTCCAGGTAACATGTAAAATAAACTCTACAACGAATTCAGGCAAAACGTTTTTGGCTGTTTTGCAGACAGGCAATAATGTGTTCTTTGTGTCTGTTTCAAAGACTTCCTGAGTGAGGTTCTCATGTAATAATAAAGAAAAAGAACAATGTGCTATCACTGCAAAAATTCCTCAGCATCCCTGTGTTTGCAGGGGCTGTTAATGTTGTTTTCATATCTCTCCTCGAGCTGCCACTTCAGCTGTGCAATTCCTGGACAGTATGTTCTTGTAGGGCAGATAAAATGAGGTACAGCTTTAACCCCAGTCCCACGTACAGGAATCCTATTCCCTCCTGTCTCAGGTGTTGGGGAGCATTCAGCTACCTCACTGTGCTCCCTCAGATCTCTGCCTGACCCTTCTCTTTGCTTTGGTACCTCCAGCTACTTGGTGATGACCAGTGCCAGTCACGGGTGCCATTGTCACCTCACTGGTGTCCTTCCTGTTGCCATCTCTAGAGTTTAATAGTGAACTTGACCGATTTAAATGACCAATTTGACCAAACAAATTCTTTGTTTACAGCAATTTGGTCTTGCACATGAGTGTGTGTCTCAGCGTTGTTGTTAGATCATGATCATTTTTATCTACGAAATTATGAGGAACATGAGAAAAATTCTATCAGGCCTCTCATGACAGGCATAAACCAAGTCTGAAGGTTTGCATTCACACACCATCCCTTCCCTTCATGAACTCAGTTGTTTCCTACCAGCTGCCTCCAAGCCTCAGGAGGCTCCTATGACATTTGGATTAAGCTCTGCAATAACAATATTGACTGAAGTGTCTTACTGGCCAAAGAAGTGAGTCTGTCCTATTCTGTAAATACTATATCATCATGTTGTTATTATCTTATATTTTAAGCTCTGCTGATATAAAGTGGATTTGTCTTTCTGTTGCATGTTAGACATGCACAGTCTTTCCTTGATTTGAGTGAGGGCTGCCAGATGCTCTTTCCTCTGTGCCATGTTCCCCTTCCTGTGGAGCTAGCTGGGAGCATGCTGCCATCTCATGGCAGGTCACAGTTTAATTAGCAATGACAAACACTACAGGATAAATTAGTATTGTTATGTAAATTTGACCCACACAAAGACAAGTCAAAAAACAATAACGATTCATCCCGTGTTTTAAGACTAAGAACATTCTCTGCTTTCCCACGTAACAGATAACGAGGCTGTAAGTGACAGAATTGTGGCTGAACCTACTGTATATCCTCCTACACGTACAATTTTTTGTGCTTTTAGGAAAATAAAGGACTTGACTACCCAGTATTAATATTAACGATGTCTGGGATATTGCAGCAAATCCCACTGAACATTACTATCAGTACAGTTCACTCCCCAGAAAAATATCTTTCTTTGCTTTCAGCAGCAGATATTAGTATACATGGTACAGGAAACCATAATTAAATCTATTAAGGTGACTCATTACAGAGCGCAAATGTCTGAACACTTGAGAGAAAAAGGAAACATTTTGTCTTTCTCTTCTGAGGGTAGATAACGCTGCGTCTTTCTATTCTTGTTTAAGAATTCTCAGTCCGTGAGTCTGTTCAACCATCTGACGTTTCGGTGTTGAGCTGGGATTTGATCCTGCACCCAGCTCTAGGACATCCACCTGCCATCATGACAGATTACTCCTTAAAATCGTGATCCCTTGGAGTCTTGTTGTCATTGGGGGTATTTCAGCTCAGGACCCGAGGTGGGGAAGAAATGTCTCCGTAGTCCCTCTTTTGCTTTGGAGACGTTTGTTTCAGCACAGTGATTTGGCCCTGTGTTCCTAGTGGCACTGTTCAGCAGACCTGAAATCTGGGGCATCCCTCCAAAGCACCATCAAACTCAGGGTCCTGCCTCCAGCAGCAGCCTGAGGCTGAGCTGGTAGCAGCCCTAGAAAATATCTCCCCGGCTTCCTTGTCTTTTGGGGATGTGATGGTGCTTTAGAGGCTGTGCCAGCCACAGGGGAGCTCTTTCTGCTTTGGATGGAATCACCATCCCTGGAAGTGTTCAGAAACCACGTGGATATGGCACTTGAGGACACGGTTTAATAGTAAATATGGGTTGATGGTTGGACTTGATGGATCTTAAAGGTCTTTTCCAACCTCTGTTATTCTATAATTATCTGTAGTGTGTATCTGCTAACCTGAGAAAGGAGGAAAAGCTGACTTGTGTTCCACATTTTTATAAATTTGTGGGGAATAGTGCACACCTGTCTTTCCACTCTTCTTAAAGAGATAATGGATGGAGTTTGCAATATCTAAAGTCACATAAATTAACTGAAAAACCTGCTTCATCTCTTTGCAATTTAAACTCTGAATGCGTTGGCAAGCTATGTTTCTGTGGCAGAAATTAACCTTGGTGTAGCCTTTCAGTCAAACATTTTACCCTTCTTATTAATATAAATTCAGCCTTTGATATGTTTGCAGGCAAGAGTATATTTTGTGGAAAGGTGGTTCACCGCTCACTGGCAGTTTGTAGCTGTGTATTAATCCTTGCAACTCCAGGCTGAGCTACTCAGATTTGCACCCACCATTCTTCTGCACCTTCATCGCTGGATTCAGTGCTGTCTGGCAAAGGAAGCACTCAAACAGCACGAATTTACCCATATTATGTTGGCAGGTGAGGACCTGGTGTGCTCTTTCTGGTGAACATTGCGGATAGAAGAGGGATTCTGATGCTGAAATGCTCTGTAATGTCTAGAAATGTCTGGGACTGGAAGCATCGTGGGGTTTTTTCTCCTTAAATTTAGGTTCTCTGTTTGTTCAACATGGTATTCTTCCTTCCATTCATCCTCCTGTTTTTATTCCCAGTCTGGCACAGGCTGCCACGTAGTTCAAAAGTGCTAAAAAAGCTTTACCTTCCCGTTTCTCGAGGAGAACCTCAGTCTTAAGACTCCGTGTTCATCCCTTGGCACCTAAATGTCCTCTGCATGCTCTAGTATTGTATGAAACACACATCAGAAATAGAATTTTCTGTATGCATATGCTGCTATATTTATCATCTTTCAGTGGCTTTTAGTTCTTCTCAGAGGTCACAATGACATCATTTCATACAGAGTAGGCTTGGTGTGGACAGTGGTTGTTCTAAATAGTTTTTCCTTACCGCGAGCCTCTTTTTATGAATTTTAGGGCATCATGCTGTCGCGGTCATTCAAACAGAATGTTCCTGCAGCTTTACTTAGTCTTTTTATACTTTCTACAACAAAAAATTACTGGAGGTTTTTCATTATAGCTGAGGAGAAGAGAAAGCATTTGCAGGAGGCAGTGTGGTTGTTCCCCCAGGATTCTCCCATATGAATAAAAGATTTGGGTGCATTTCCATACGATGCTTTGTCTTTTTGTTAGCTACTTAAAGAAAATCTATTCCAGTTCTGATGTAGTGAATGAAGATGTTGGCATTTCCCAGTCCAGCTTGAGGGCTGAGGAGCAGGAGTTCTTAATGGCTTGCTGTCAGAGTTGTTGGCTCTGCTGGATCTATCGGCCTCGCGCTGTAATTGTGGATCAGACATGGAAGATTAGAGATTGCAGCAGATTCATGGGCTTTATTGCTTCACCATTATCCACGGTGATTCAGCAGGTGCTGGGAAGACCTGTACATCAATCCTTTTAATATATGCCAGCTCTTTCTCCAAATCTCTGCTTGGCTCAACTGAAAAAAAAAAAAAAAAAAAAAANAAAAAAGGCTAAATTAGCACTGTTAGGGTTTTTTCCTACTGATACCTTCTGGTACTAGGTTGTCCTCTGTGTGGATCACAGTGTTGTTAGGATAGCTCCCGGATTTTCTTTTAACGACTGACATCAGTGGAATATTCCAGGTGGCAGGAGTAGTGCAGTGGCAGTGGAACAGTGCACACCATGACAGCAGTCCCTCCACGCTTTGGTTGGATGTGTCACCCTCATGTTGTTGATCTAAACGTAGTAAGTTGGGTTATAACCCTTCACCTCCCATAATGTATATAATTTTTAGTCTGTTTTTTCTTAAATGGGACTTTGAGAATTCAAGTGAGGTGAAGGTGCTCAGCACCTCTGAAACCTCCTCTGAAAACCAAGCCATTGCTCCGTGGAAAAGTGGTATAACAAATTTTGAAAAAGGAAGACAGATGTAACTTCTCTGTGCGGCATTTTTAGAAGCAATATAATTTGTCCTATTAGAACGTGAGGCTTTTAAGAGTTATGAAGCTGAGGATAACATTTGAAAAAATTGGATAAATGCTGTCATTATTATATCCCTGATACTTTGAGATTCATTGCATGAGAAAGATTATACGGAAATAAATGGAATATAATATTCAGTTTACTCTTTCCCATTCTAAGGAGACAGCTTTGTCCTGCTTAGAAAATGGACATATAAGAGAACTGCTAAAATGAATACAGGCCAAGATGTGGGGTATTGTAAAAATGTGGGAAAAATGGGAACTTGTTTAAAATAATGTTTTTCTCCACAGGACTGATTCTTACAGCTTTCTAAAATGATGTGTTTTATTTTGTGAGCAGTTTTTCTCATCTTCACTGATGTTAAGTCTGGGGAAGACTTTTCTTTTGTAGAGGTAAGGAACCTGCTGTGAACAAAGCTGTCAGAGGATGTTTTTTTACGTGGTATTGAAATAATTTGGAAACCCAAGTGTGAACAAATCTCTCCCTTCCTTTTTTTTTATTCTGTTTTCTTGCAGTGCTGGCTTTAAGATTACATATGGTAAATGGCAGAGGTTGACCTGATGGCAGCCAATGACCAAACTCTTACATGATTTCATTATGGTAGTGATTTCAACTGAGATGTTACTCTAAAGCCTCTGGGTTCTTCTCTTTCCTGCTGACCTTGGTTGGATCTTTTTTGATGTTTTGAGGGCTGGTTGGTGTATTCTTGAGCACGTGCCACAGCACAAGATATTGAAGTGTGTTGTAGCTGAAAAATCACCTTCCCTAAAGAGAGGATGAGAAGAATTTCGAAATTCTGTGAAGTATCAGATAAAAGACATGAAAAACTCCCCAAAAAAAGGGGTGAAAGGCTGTGGGTCTCCTTTCTTTCTCTCCCCTCAGTGAAGCCAACTCTGTTTCTAGTGCTGTTGAGGTCTTAGAGAGGCAGTTGAGTAGGGTTTGCTCAGCTCCTTGCTGGGTGCCACGGCTGGAGCAAGAGAAAACAACAGCACAACTTTCAAATATGCTGATACCAAGGCAAATTACGCCTTGATAATTTTTTCAGGACTCATGGGTTATAATTCTTTAATGCCATGTGTATATTCGTGTCAGGCCGATGGCATCAGTACACCAGCTGTTTGCAAATACTTCCCCTGACTTCACTATCAGCTGGGTGAATAGAATGTGGAGCATTTTGCTTCTTATCTCACCCATCTCCTGCATTTCCTGCAATGTTGGAAACAAGACTGCCTGAGGCTGGCTTGCAGCTGAATGGTGAAAGGAAGGGGAGATGCTGATAATTCACCCAGGCTTGACAATGTTCTGTCTATACCTCCTGCAGTATGTGTCACACAAGTGATTCCTTTTCTAGAGCTCTGTAGTGAGAGGGGCTCAGTGGAGCTGTTATCAACAGCCTGACTTTTTACAATGCCCGAGTGTTTACTTGTGGTAGTAGCTACTTGCCCATGTCAGAGTTTGTTCTTGCAATCCTCACATTTTCAATCTCATTTCCCTGGCATCTTTTTTTTTTTTTTTTTTTTTTTGTTAAATTTATTTAAGAAAGTAACTAGCCCATCATCTGGCTATCCCTGTTGAATTGTTTAATTAACTTACTAAAGAGTGAAAAATTAAATTTCTTCATTTGTGGTGGACCAGTGATCAAAGTTCAGGTTGCTGATGAAATTATCTGTGTGGCTGTGGCTTGGGCAAGATAATAAAATGGGTAAATCTGCACAGTTTCCATGAAATTTTAACTTGGTACCCAATTTAACACAAAGTATTTGTCCTGTGTAAGTATTTACCTTTCAGTGTTTAGTATCTCCACTGTGAACTTCCTCAGCTTCTTTCAGTCCAATCTGGGAAAATCTAGCAAGTCACTGCCAGATTTTTTAAGGCTCTGAAGTCTTCAACAGACTCAGAGCAGGCTCTTGTGTTTTAATCCACTTTTTCCTGTAAGCACGACAAGCTTGCAGTGTTTCTTCTCTTTTACCTTTAAAGGAAAAATTGCTGAGATATGTGTATTGGGAATCAGTTATTCACCAACTTTTGCTGATGATGCAATTTACCAATTGCCTACAATTAGTCCTAAATTTTCTCTTTCCCCTGACACTACTGTCCTATAAATTTTCATCATAAATTCTGAATAAACACTACTAAAATCCCCTTGATAATAAAGCGGGATTAATAGCAGCAAAACCCAAATTAGTGTTGTGTGCTTTATAAATTAGCACAAAGGGGAAAGACAGCTGAAAACTGCTTATGTGTACACTGGGGCTGGTTCTCCACTGCTTTACAATTTATCTTGCCATTTATACTTGTATAGTGTTATAAGTAGAACTGAACAGTGTCTATTCCAATAGTACAACTTGATAATTAATACCAGGACCTTGTTGGGTGGATGCTGTACAAATGCTTCCTGGGGAGCAGCCCAAATTGCAAAGAGCTTTGCTTGAATGTAAGAAGAACTGGTGAGCAGAGACAAAGCTGTGTGTCAGATCAGTAGCAAAGTTGTGGGAAAAGTCTGTTTTGTTGCTCCCTGTGATGGGCACGGGGGGCTCAAGGCACAGAGTTAAGTCATCTTTGGGTGTTTGGAAAGAGTCTGATGCTGGAGAGCAAGCTTTAACATTTCTGCAAGAAAGAGCTTCTACAAAACTGTCTATTTTAGAGGAGTCTTTCACAGCTGTGTCCAATTCAGCAATGCTCGGTCGATCTTCACTATCGGTTTCTTTCAGACCATCTTGCAGAAGCCTCACAGACATTCACTTCACTGAGAGGTTATTTCAGGCATTCCTTAGTCAGAACATTGTCAAGTGTCCTCATTCCATCCAGAAAAGAATTTAGAAAGGTCTTTTTTTAATGATGTTCTGAAGTCAAACATTTTCTCCAAAATGCCTTTTTTTTCTTTTTTCTTTTTTTTTTAACGAATGTAGCATTATCACAGAATATTTTAAGTTGGAAGGGGCCCACGAGGATCAGGGAGTCCAGCTCTTAAGTGAATGGCCCATAAAGGGATCAAAAGCACAACCTTGGCATTATTAGCACCATGCTCTGACCAACTGAGTTAATCTCAGGGTCAATGCCAAGATTTTTTTTTCCCTAATTGACCAAGTGGTCAGAAACTTTGCAATTGCTACTCCTAAGGATAATAGTGCTTGGCTTTATAAAGAAAATAACAAAGACCTAAACAAGTTCCCCCAAATCAAATGCTTTAAGGAATGATTTTGAGGAATGATTTCCCACTATTAATAGCTTGCATGATATGTTGGGTTGAAGAAGGATAATGTAGGGAAAAATAATTTCTCAGTGTAATTTCCTTTGTGGATTCCTCTCCTGCCAGTTTAAGGATACCCTTGGTCATATTTTCACCTGATATAGCTGTTGCATTTCTAATGGAATGTGGAATTACTGTGTTAAGATCTCACAAGCCCAAAGTTTTGACTCACAGTGCCTTCTACCCACCTTAATAAGAACGTGTTGGCAGCAGCATCCCAAGAGTGTCCATAAGAGAGATTCCTCTCTGTTTGCCTCCTGGGAACAAAATTCGTGTGGACTTTTTAGAGTTTTTGTTGAGTTTGTGAAGCACAACAGGTGTACTATTCCAAAGAGCTCTGGATTCTCCCATACACCCTGTTCTCTTTTGCTATTCTCTTTTGCTGCTTATGAATAACAATCTTTTAATAATGCTATGAATTCATGATACGCACCAAGTATTCCCTGAGGTCTCAAGATTTCAGTCTGAATCCTGTTTGTCTGAAAAAGTTATCCTAGTTACTGGGCTAGGGTAATTTTGTGGGGGCTGGCGAAGAGAATTTGTTCTGCTGAACTTTTGTGGTTCTTTTCCAGCTGTGCTCTGGGAGAACGTTTGTGGAAGTGATGAATATTTTAGTCCATTTCTTGGAGGAAATGGAAACATCGCTGTTGATTTCAGAGGAAGCGGGCCAGCTGATGCTGAGCATTTGGGAATATTCCTCTGTCTCTTCCCAGGTGGTCTGGTATTTCATTCTCCTTGCCTATGCCAGGTTGTTTACATGACATTTATGTACCATGTCAGAGCAGGTTGCAATCACTGATACCTCTCAACCAGCTTCTGTTTGAACCCCAATGGTGTTTGGTCATTCCTACCCTTGATCACATGTTGTATCTGTGGGAGAGGGGGCCCCAGTGTGTGACCTGAATATAACTATTGAATGAGATAAATAAGAAGGATATCTAGTCACATTTGAAATAATATCTTCACTATATTCAGGGTCTCTTTAAGCACTTCTTTTTTTCTTGAAATTAAAGTCTGTTGCTAGATCAAGATAATTCTCTATATTTCAAAAGAAACTGTGGATTCTGATTTCTGTGGTGTTTATCTACAAAATATTATCGTGAAGGACTGACTATTTCATACTAGAGCTTGAAGATACACCAAATGTGACAACAAGAATGGTTTCTTCTACTTAAACATGACTCTAAGGGCTTGGCAGTACTGGATGTTGTTCTTGGATAGCTGTTCTGAAATAAGCATGAAGCCTTCAGTTGCTGTTTGAAGACTAATTCTCCACGAAGTGTTTTTCTTTTAGTTAGAAAGCAGAATTCAGTTTTGAAATCCTTCCCTGTGAGACGTTTCCAGTCAATGAACTGCAGCCTGTGGAGTCCCTCTATGGGGCAGAGCTGCACGCAGAGAACTTGCTGAATCGGGTCCGTTATGTCAAACTTCCTTCCTCTCACCTTTCAGAGTAATTCTGAAAACTCACTCACTGCACAGAGCTTGCTGGCTGCAGAGACCACCCCACGCTGTGTGCTCGCTCTCTCTCTGTGATCTGCTGCCCTGTATTGGAACAGCATCCTCCCATTACAGGCCTTCTGAGGTAGGGACATCTTTTGTCACATGTTTTGCTCAGCTCGTCTATCACAGAGTTCGTTGTCCATCTCTTTTGGAACACACCAAGGAGGTGCCATGGTAAAAGAACTCAAAATTTTGTGCAAGCAGACAAAGGGCTTTGGTTTTCTCATTTCCTTTTCACTCAGTCTGTGTATCACAACACAAAACTCGAGTGTCCAATGAGAAGGTCTCGATTGTGGCACTTCCATGAGTTCAGAATGAAAGCCTCTTGTATTGCCTCGGGCTCAGCTGATAATCAATCAAACACCAGCATGGCCTTGGCTACATCAGGCAATGTAATGGTTATAACGCACAACATCTTGGTGGCACATTTCAGCCTTACCCTTTCTGGTGAGGACATCCAGTTATTTGGTGTCTACCACACTCAACATTGTGGTCAGTTGTTACAAGAACATCATCATGGCTAGGCTTCGCGAGCGAAGNCCCAGTTATTTGGTGTCTACCACACTCGACATTGTGGTCAGTTGTTACAAGAACATAAGGCAGAAGAACATGTTCTATCATTTTGTTTGCATGTGTTGCCACTTCACTTCTGAGTTAAGTGACTTTGGGGTAGCTTTTTTAATGTGTATTTTCTGTGTTTTCATGCTGGACAAATAGTGTGACTCTTCTGGGTGTGAAAGAGCATACAGAATGTTTTCTGACCCAAGAAATACCCTGAGATGTAATTTTTTATTCTGAGGGATCTCTCCTCTACTCTTATGTGACAGATTTCAGGTGAGTGGCTTTGGTTGGATGGGATTTTTTCTATTCTTGTATACTGAATACGTACAGCCAGACGAAGTTGGTATGGTTTACACACCGTAATATTTTCAAATATTTGAACCTCCAAACTTCTGAAACATTTGTATTTTTGTAAATTCATACACAATGACCTGAAATATTTTTCTGCTGTATAGAAGGTAACAAGCTGTAATTATGTATAGCTGAGCTCAGAATAGTTTTCCCATTGTCCATTGTGTTAAAAATGTGAATTCTTTTCCCCTTTGTACCCGTTCTCATTTTTTTTTTATTTCTTAAATAAACTATTTTTATTATCTTTTTAAGCTCTTTATCTAATCCTATTCGCTGGCTTTACCGTGGCCGTTGCCTAGTCTTTTCTAGGATGGATCTCTTTTTTTCTTAAGTCTTTTATTAATGCAGCACATATGTATATTCTTTCATTTCTTTTCCTTGGGTTTCATTTTTTCTTGCTGTCCCCTTTTTCTCGTCTCCCACTCATTGTGATAAATACCATTTTTGCATTCTGTTTGTGAGTCCCAGTCTTCACAAAAGGTGAAGATACCCTTTTGACATCACAAAGAGAATGTCAGTGTTTAAACATCAAGGGCTTCATTTTGTAAAGGTTGGGAGTGCTTACATTCTCCAGTAGTTCCACACTGCAGCAGAGGTGCTCACTTCTGCAAGTTTGGTCTTATTTTCTGTCTTTCTAGCTGATAATAAACTGATAATGAACGCAGGATTTTGCTGGATAAATAGATTATCATTTAACCATTGTACAAGTCTCCAAAACTTGATAATATCAAATGAAACATATGGATGAAATCTTGCACCTTTCTTGGGATATATTTTCCCTGGGTCAGGTACTAGGCCTACGAAAATACATATAAATATCACCATTAATTTTAAAATGAGCGGATGTGAGCTGTGGCCACCATTAGCACAGTAGTTAGTCTTTTTCTAGAATTAGCAGGATTATCTTCTCCTGATACACAGAAATCAAAAAACTCCTCAGATTTAGGACATCCTGTGTCTGGTTTTTGGGAATGCTGGCATTGGATAGACAGAATTTGTCTGGCTGTGAGCATAGGGCTGCTATGCCCTTGATTAAAACTCCACCATGTAGTGCATTGACAGGAGTGATAATCAGGTAGCCCTGGATCTCAGTGACACAGCTCCAATCCTTTGTAAGGATTGTTTTTTTATCCTTTCCACTTTAGCTGCTTTGTCCTCCAGCTATTCATTTTTTATCCTGAAAAATCATGGATTTCTGACATTGCTCCAGGAAAAGAGCTTTTAGCATATGCTGGACTTGAAGCATATCAGTGGAATTTGATATCTGTGTGTACTAACCAGCAGATATTTAGCTGCAATACGGTAATTTCCAGTGTTACATTCTGGTAGGACCCATAACAAGGCCAAGACTCTGATAAATGTAAATACTATAATAGATATCAGCAGATGTTTGGGAGTTAGAGGGAATGGAGAGCTGGGACATTACCATTAAAATCTATCTCCGGCTTTATTCCTGCTGAAATGTTCTTTGTCTGCAACGAGCATTTACTGTGGCAATCTCTGCTGCTGAGCTCTGTCAAAACCCTTCATTCTCCTACTCCTCAGTGCTCGTGTTCTCCTTCCAGATCTATCTTTTCTTGAGCAGAGTGATTAGTTATATCAGTAATAACACATTTTTCTTCCTCAGCCTCGTAGGTCACACTCAGGTGACACTCCCATTCTGTATGTTTTTATTTGCTTACTGAAATAAAGGAGATTTATTTATTTATGAAAGGACAATAGTTACTATAAATCTGTCCTAACAGCTTTTTTTCCCCCCCTGCTCTTAATGATACCTGGATTAATGAAATATATGTTTTGTGTATTTCTAACTTTGCAAATGCAGGAGCAATTGCAGTTTTTACCTCACATTCCCTCCCTGTCATACACTTCATTAATTCCACACATCACGTTCTTTCCAGCTTTATTCTAAATTGCTGTATCATTTACTCAGATAAGTTAAGTTGCCATAGAAGCTTTGTGAAGTGTTTGGTCTTTTCATACCCTTTGACAACGTGCTTTTGGTTTTTAAATAACAGCTTCTTTTTCTCTTGTTTTCTCTGTCTCCTCTTCTGATAGATCAGCTTGAACTAGTTGTCATGATATGAATAGGTATCTGTAATAGGTACTGAGACATGTGGAAGCATAAAACAAGCCCCCAGTCTGAGACTACCTTGTAGTCTAGGGGCAGGTAGTGAGGGGAAAAAAGGATTTGCAAGCACTTTCCGTTTATAAAATTAATTTTCCCTGGTCCTCTCTGTTTAACCTGTTCTCTACAGTTGTTAAAATAATGATACTTTTTACTGTTGACAGAAAAGGAATCTTGTAAATATTTGAGCAAATAGGATTATGTGGAGATTTAAATAGCCGTCTTTCAAGGCTTTTTGATTTTTTAGTCTTCTTGTTTCAAAAGGTTTTTCATCTGTTAAGCTCTGCTTCAGAAAAGCACTTAAGCACATGCTTAAATCCATCAGTAGGAAGAAGACCCATAAGCCTGGATTTAACTAGATGCATATTTCTAAATCAAGGCATTAAGCTCTTTGCTCAACATGCAGAAAATTCCACCTTTTTAATCACAGTGCCAGTGTCCTTCCCTGCCAAAATGCACCACCATATATAAATATTTACTATGGAACGAGCTCTAGTTCAGAGGGGAAGGTATGTTTTCTTCATGGGAAATAACAATTTGGGATGTATAGCCAGATACAACCCATGTTGATTAGAGGGGTGGAGCACCTCTCCTATGAGGAAAGGCTGAGAGAATTGGGATTGTTCAGCCTGGAGAAGAGAAGGGTGATCTAATTGTGGCCTTCCAGTACCTCGAGGGAGCTACAGGAAAGGTGGAGACTATTTACAAGAGTGTGTAGTGACAGGATAAGAGGGAATGGCTTCAAACAGAGAGTGGGTTTAGATGAGAGGATATATGAGAAAATAAGAGAACATCAACAGTATGAATTTTGGGGTCCTTAGGGCACCCACTGGAACATGGACATGATGGGGAAAACAGTGCTGAACACAAGTGGGGTCACAACTTCTTCTTCCCTGTGAGGGCGGTGAGGCCCTGGCACAGGTTGCCCAGAGAAGCTGTGGCTGCCCCAGTCCTGGAAGTGTTCAAAGCCAGGTTGGAGCAACGTGGTCTATGGAAGGTGTCCCTGCCCATGGCAGGGAGTGGGGCTGGATGATCTCTAAGGTCCCTTCCAACCCAAGCCCTTCACCAATTCTGTGATTCCGTGATATTTGATGGTGGCAGGGCAAAGACACACTGCTTGGGGTCTAACCTTGCTTCTGTTGACGTGTGCTCAGTAATACAGGATTAAATGCCCACCATGGCCAACCTTCTACTGGAATTAAAAGGCACAGATTGCAGCACCCCAAATGTATTGGGAGTCACAAGCAGCCTGTGACCAGTTTGTGTCTAGTTTTGATGTTGTAGCAGGCTTAGTGGGAACTGGGAGCTGCTATTACAACCTAATAAATTTTAGGTGCCAATTCTGCCCAGCCATCCTCGGAGGTACCTGTATCACAGATCGACCCACCTGATGCTGATCCTTGGGATGTCCTTGGCAGTGCCAGGCCATGAATCAGGTCCTTGCCCTTTAGCTCTCGGAATTGTGCAGTGTCTCTGTCTCAGTATGGAGAAGATTTAGTGATTCAGCTTATAGGATCAGGAATTTTGCCTGTTCCAGTCTACAAAGAAACAGTCTCGATGTTAGTGCTGATGTTCCTGTTTTATTCCTTGCTCCAGCTCTTACCCAAATGAAAATGAACACATTAAATGGTGTTTCCAAATTTATTTTACCGAATTTCATAGCATGGGTTAAGAAGAAAAAAAAGAAGGAAAAAAAAAAAAAAATAAGGTGAGGAGAGATAGAAACACCCTTTCATAGAATCAGAGAATGGTTTGGGTTGGAAGGGAACTTCAAGATCGTATTATTCCAACCTCCCCTGCCATGGGCAGGGACACCTTCCACTAAACCAAGTTGCTCAGTGCCCCACCCAACCCTTAGAGAGGCTTTTGGTTTTGCCTCTTTTTAAACAATATGTAATTAGCTTAAGAAATTACTGGGACCCTAAAATGACAAGATTATTTATATTTTGAAGCAATTTCTGAAATGACGGTCTACTCACAAAAGACTGATATCTTTTAAATGCTTCCCTGTAAAACATATTTTACTGTGGCACCTTATAAATATTAGAACAAAAGGCTTTGCAGAACAAGCAGATCTGAAACCACAGAAACACCCAACAATGATTCATTTCTTGTATCAGCCATTCAATACATTATTAACTTCCCTGTGAGCAGGAGGAGAAGGAACCATGTCTGTGCCCGGGGAGCAAAAGTCAAAATATTCCCAGAGCAGCAGAGGAATGTATTTTCCAGGTACTGGTATTGCCTCTATTTTCAAGGTGTCTAAACGCAGAAATCTGAATCCATCTATATTCAAATCTAGAATTAGAGCCAACAATACACCCTATTAGGGCTTCCTGTGAGATTGCTTTCAGCTTCTGTTATAGCTTAGCAGCTTTACGGGGTGTTTTCACTGCGAGCCCGAGAGGAGTCATCACAAAACCCCACAGGCCTGGAACAGCAGGGCAGTAACATATTTATTTTTTCATTAGGAAAAGGAGAAATTGTTTCTAATAATCCAGCGCGTACTCAATTCCTTTTATTTTTATTCTTTTAAATTGAGTATGGAGCTCAAAAAACCAACTGCGTGGCAATTTAATGGCACAATTCACTCCTCCTTGTACTTTTATAGGATTAATTAGCATCTAAACAACACTTTTTTTTCTTGTTGCAGCCCTAAGCTCAGCTTATACAGAGCCAATTATATCTCTGCATTTCAGTGTGTTAGAAGCTCCTGGCACAGCAAGTGTTCTCAGGGAGGTCAGCAATGATAATAAGCTGATCTTAAGGACTTTTTCCACTATTTGCATTTTGACAGTTACTGTGCATTGTATTTACGCTGACAGGTCCTGTCAGCACCCACACATATTAAACCACCTGTGTCCTTATTTAGCCTGTGCTCGGTTGGCAGAGTTTAGACATTCATGGGTGCCTGTGTAACCAAAAGCACAGTTGCTTGTATTAGTACTAAATAAGAACAGTATGTAGGTAGTGCCACTTAAATCAGGCTCTTGTTTTGCCTCAGTAAAGTACGAGTCCAGGAACACTTGAGGAGACTCTCTTTTGCTCTCAATGATGCCCAGTTTTGTAATGCACAGATAACCTTTGATATTAGAGTGGTTGGTGCTGATGTGGGATGGAAATCAACCAAAGGTGGACTATTAATGAGACTCTGATTTTCAAATCCTGACACAATAATATGCATTACCTCTATGTTCTTCATCTCTGAAAGTATCCACGGCATGAGTTGGGCAGGGGTGAGACCAGGTGCTGTGATACCTTCTGACCCATAGATCTCTAAAATGTGGTGTTGGTTCTGTTTCTTGCAAGCTGTAGCAGCGTCCTTCAGCAATTTAGAAGTTACATTGGAGATCATAAGAAATACCAATTCTAATAGTGGTTTAAAGAAATCTGCAGGTTTGGGTGAAATGGATACTGGGCAAAACAGTCATTCAGTAGTTGGGGAATTCAGAGGTCATTCTGAAGAGCCAGTCCACAGTAATGGTCTGGGTGAGGAAACTATTTATTTAGAGTGAGGATGTTCAGAGCATGGGATGATCTGCTTCCTTGTTGTATATGCCTTAATAATAAATTCCACTTAAAATGATCATCAATAATTATGCTAGATGTGAATTTTTCCACTCTTTAGTTATAAGATGCCACAGTTTCTTAACAGATACCGTGTTTAATTACAGACAAGTTAATTACTCCCTGGTCATGATTTACTGTGGCTACTGGCTGCTATTTCCACTTGATTGCTGCCACATCTCAGAATGACAGTGAAAAATTATGTTCCAAATTGGATGTGAAAGGAAAGAGAAATCCAGTTTAAAACTCAAAACTGGAAGAGCAGCATACCTTGGTAAACTCCAGAATGGAAAGACTGGAGTAAAATTGTACTCTCTACACACCCCCACCCCATTTTGATGGGTAATTGAAACTGCACTAATTAGCAAGCCCATGAATTCAGAGAACCACATTCATACTTGTCCACCCCCTGACCTGTTTATCTGGTATCAAGCTACTGCATCCCATCATAAATTATGAATTCCCTGAAACAGGATCTACATTTGTATCCATTCCTGCCCTGCCAGCATCACTCTCAAGTGTAGAGCCAATTGTTCAGCAACTGCTCTTGGGCCTCTGCCACCATAACCAGAATCCCAGTTTTAGACTTCCCTACCTTTGGAAGCTGGTAAAAATTCTTTTGGGAAAGCAAGGAATGAATGTTTGTGCTCTAACTCAACCTACCGTGGCTACTGGGACATTTCCACCCGTGGTCAACTGTTTGTGCTGAAATCCTGGCTCTGCTCCATTTCTGTGCCTGTTCCCTCAGCTCTGGCTCACCAGAGTCTGGTTTATTCTGGTCTCTCCCTGTTTCCGTGCTGCAGACTTGAGTTTTCTCTTGATTTTCTCACATAAAGGGATCAGCATCAGTCTGTGTTAGAGTAAAAGGTTGGAAAATGCGGACAGACATTTGTTGTGTCATCAAAATTTTGCAGTTCCAAGAGATTTGTCCAGTGAGACTGTGTGGGTACCAGTCTGCTTGACTTATTCTCTCCTCACTAGGTTCCTTGAGAATTATTTTGAAAACTTATTAATAAGAATGTCAGCTCCAACCATCACTGATGGTAACAATGACAAAAACGTGTCATAAAAAAAGCTGGAAACTTCCTTCACCTTGAGATTCACAAGGATGTTTATGCACACGCTCCCTCTTCTAAAGCAGACCATGAATTTCATCTTCCAAATTTGTTCTCACTGCACACAAGCATTCATGGAGAAAACATTTATACAGTGCTTGGAACAACTTGGGCACATTTCACATCAAGAAGGGAAGTTGGACCTCGTTAATCACTCCAACAATGAAGTCAATTAGAGAAGTGCATGTTGTTAGGTATCTGCTAAGATCCTACTCAATGGCTCATTACTTGTAAGCAAGCAATCTGATATCATTTATAGTGCCATGTGAAATAGTGAGATAGAAAAGCATATGGGAGAGCAAACTGTGTTAGTATTAATTTTCATTTTCTGTTTGATTTTCATACTATTGGTAAAATAAGTTCATTCTAAAATAAAACTGTATTTAATCTGTCCTATATCACTACTCCTGTCCAACTAACAGATGATGTGAATTCTCTCTGTGCTGTGTTTGGCTAAGTGGGTTTCAAGAGCCTTGTCTGATTGCCTAACAGAGCTCACTCCCTAAATTAATTCTTGTTCCTTCAGTTATTTCACAGCCATTAAATAGAGGGATGGGCATCTGTGAATGCTGTGACACACTAAGGACTCCTGTCTCACTCCTTCCTCGGGGAAGGAGGGTAAGCGATGGAGGCGATTGCATGTTAGTGTGAGAAGCAGTGGGTTTTCATTCCTGTGCAGGCACAAATGGGTCATTTAATTTGTACAGTGTCAGACTCTGGGTGATTGCTGCCTTGTTTGCTCAGGCAGGGCTGAGTAGAGAAAGGACACTGTCTTATTTGGTGGTTATTGCTGCCTAATGACTCTACAGGGATGTCAGAGTTATTAAAACCCTTTGTTTCCCTTTATCACAGTCTGCCTCAACACCCCTCTGCCCGGGCACTCGGCTGCTGCATGACTTCGTGCTCCATTAGATTTTGCTGTGATTTGCTGACTGGTGGATTTACAGATCCTGAGCTGCAGCCAGCCCTTCCCTCAGGGAAAAGGCAGAGCATGGGGATCCCAGGGAAGCAGCCCTAAGCCTCTGTGCAGATGCAGTGGTGACCTGCAGGGACAGTGCACTGGGAGGCCAGTTAACAGCTGGAAACTTAGAGTCTTCTTGAGATTTGCCTCCTGTGTAATGCCTTTGTATTCCAGGTATTAAGAGATGGAGCTTAGTCAACTACCCTGGCATTTGAGCTGTAATTATCCCGAGGAGCTCCGTGATTAGGGTGCAGTGCTCACCACCATTACTGTAAAATAACACACCACTCTGTCTTGCCTTAAGAAGGGTAGCGATGCTTTAAAATGAATGGCTGCTAACAGGAGTAATCCTATAATCAGGATAATGTTTTATACACAAGACTATTTTTGTACAATGCCACTATAGTAAATGAGCCTCTTCTGATAACATTGAACAAGTACTACAATTTTCCAGGTGGGCAACTTTGATTAGACATTGGTCTTTTTCTTTGGGAACTGAAGGTTCTGCTAAACAACATACTGTGCTAAATTATTTAGCACATTGAATTTAAAATAATTCCTCTTTGTAAATACTTGTCTTTCCTCTGTAACTCCAGAAAGGTTGCATTTTTTGGTTTGTTTGGTTGGTTTTTTTCCTCCCTCAAAGCAGGGTTATAAATACCTAAATACCTAAGTACTCTTTAAAAATACTGCCTTCTCCAGCACTGTAAAACTGAGAACATTGCAAGTTTGTGAGATTTATCTTGGGTGTAAACATACATGGTTAGTGTCGTTTTTTTCACCTTTTTTTATTGAATTTAAGTCATTGTTTTTTTCACTTTTGGAGCAAAACCAGCCCAGAGGTGTGATATTTAGATCTGAAAGCTGTGTTCTACTACTGTTTTCCTTGACTCTGCTCATGGTGAAAAAGCTGGTTTGCTGGATATGACTCTCACACCTGGAGCAGGCTCCTTCCATCCTCTGGTACGAACCAGTTGTCTGGTATAGGTTGTCCAGTGTCCAGAAACTCGGCCAAGCTCATCAGGCTTTTAAATTCAAGACCAGCCACTTGATTTTTGCTCAAGTCTGTTTGGGAAGCCACAGCCTTTAAAATAAATGTAGAAGGTTTCCAGTCTGGAGATGTGAGGATGAAGAGGAGGGTTGGCTGCTCAGCAGAGTGCAGGGAAATCAAAGGACAAAGCATAAGAACACGTATTTTTCAGCTAATCCATTCCCACTGCTCTGGGCTCACTTGGTGCATGTGCTACTATTAAATCTTAATATGCCTGTATGTGCACTCTCTGCTTTAATCACAGATATACTCAAGCTCAGATTCATCATCTTAGTTCCCTTCAAGGTGTTTTGCTGCTCTTTCTTTGTGTATTTTAAGTATCATTTTCCTAGTTCAATCTGTAAGATTTTGCTTCTGGAATTAGCATGTGAATTTGACATTTTCTTGATAATAAATAGGTCGTGCTATGATGAAAGTACCCAGGAAGGCTGCATTACATTCTCTGGCAATTTATTTTAAAGACATGTGAAGTGTGTCCTTCTTCCCAGGCAGAGCTGATGCTACTCCACACAGTGGATCTCAGGGCTTTTAAATCCTCAGGGAAATTATCTTTTAAATTACTTAAGGGGCGAAAAATAAAAAGGCAGCAGGGCTTGACACTGAGGATTAAGTGCTCCTACATAAGTTAATTTGGTTCAAAGATGTGATACTTTCTGGATATTGATTTGGATATTTTAGTTCTATAACTCCTAAATTATAGGCAAACTTAGCACATTATGAACATACTTGACTGGATATTAAAATTCTTAAAGTACTTATGAAATAATTGCTGAAGTCATGATTGTTCTGATAATCTGGAGTTTTAAAACATTTCAAAACCAGATAGTAACACAGGAGAACCGGGAAATAAATGCATTTCTAGAAAGCCCAGCATCATTTGTTAAAGCAAACAAACAAATCCCACTGTTGGGGGACACCATCTGTGACTTTATCTGTCTCCTCTGTACATGTTACACTGAGTTTCCTACCACTGATTCCAAAGAGACACGGGGATATTTGGCGTGTAGGAAGTTTAAATCTGTGGGATATTCAGCTGCAGGGAAGCAAAAAAAAAAAGGCTTGCATCTCTTGTAGAAACATTATTAGTAATTTCTGATGCATTTTTTTTTTCATTAAAGAAACTTGTGGGTTTTTTAACTTGCTGTTCAGTGGAAAGAGTGTGCATTTCCAACAGATAAATAGAGAATGGGAATGAGTAATAAACTGGCAAAGTGTCTGTAGGGTAAATAGTTTCATGAAAATGGCTCTTGATAATGTTAAATAGGGACTGACAAGGCAAAACCAGGATTCTGCTGCAAAATGTATTCATCCAGCACAGAATTTTGGCTGACTGGGAAAACCATTTCTCTAAAAACAAAACCCACAAAACCAACCCACCAACCAAAAAATCCCACAAAAAAAACCCTTTAGAAAGAATGGAAAAGCCTGAACATACCACCCCTCCCAGCAAAAAATAATAATTAAAAAAAACCCATAAACCACAAACAGAACAAAATATTGGGCTCTGTTATACATACAAAGGGCGGCAGAGGCTTTGAGCAATGTGAGCTCTTACAAGGATGCCACGGGGAGTTCGGCATCTCCCAGCTGCTGGCTGTGGGGTGCCGTGGGTTCACCAGCTCAGCTGCCACTGTCCCAGCTGGGGATCTGTCCCAGCATCACTTTTATGCACTGCAGAGGCACATCCTGGTTGTTTGGATGTTCTGCTGGGCTCAGGCAGGGCCAGGAAGGACGGGCTGTGTGACCTGGCTGGTGCTGGCTGATCGGGCTCTGCACACAACAGCTGCTGGCAAAGGGAGTATCCAGCCAGGACCTGAATTTCAGGAAAGGGCTGGGAGCTGGCGGGGAACCCCAGAACTCTGTACCTAGTATTTCCCACCTTTGCAATGATTCTGCTGCTTTTGCAGTGCCTGTGGAAATGAAGTCCAGCTAATTAACAGCAATGGAGACCACTCTGCGAGGGAGGTTTCAAAGAAGTGGAGATTTGCAGAACAGGTTCTAAGACAAACAGTGATGCTTTTCAACAGCAACAGAACCCGGGAACCTGAGGGTTTCTGTAGTTATTAGTCTGTGTGTAGTTGCCATCCCTCCCTCCTGCCTAATACCTCTCCCACTTCCGCTGCAGTTCTCCTGAGCTGAACAGTTGTAGTCGGTTTTATTTCGCAGAAATCCTTTGATCACTTTTCCTTTGTGCTTCACGAAGGTAGAGCTTACAGGGTGTTTGTGCAGAAGCTTCGCATTTCAGACTGCTTTTCTGCTTTGTCTTTAATTGTCACGTGCATAAATTACTGCTGATCTGCTTTCACTTGCAGATCCTTGCCCTGCAGTTATCTAGTCTCCTACTGATGTTTTTTGTTGCTTAGTTTTGAAACACCTGTCATTTCCCCAGGAATTATTTCCATGTATCTCAGGGTTGGTTTTTTTTATTTCCCTATGGGATTAAAGCAGCTTTTTAAATTTTTTTTTAATAATAATAATTATTATTATTATTAGTGTTGTGATATTTCTTTTGCTGAAATGATTACATCATTAGAATTCCCTTCAAATAAGTCATAAGGGCTTGCCACATATTCTGGGTGATGTACAGAGTGTGCATTAATAGAATAACGCTTATAAATGTCTTCTTTCTAATTTTCTCCTTCAATTGCACATTATTATGTGAGCAATTGTCAAAGATTCAGGAACTTTTCTAGATGCAGTGGCTTTAGTTGTGTCATTTTAAAGCATGCCACCTTTGTAAGAGGATGGTACAAGGAGATCATGTTCAATTTTCTGGAATATATCAGTTGACAGTTTCTAAAAGGAAATTTAAACCAAAAAATACTCAAATTCATAACACAGAAAATCTCTAATTGTTCTCAGTTATTAAGAAAACTTGCAATTTTTTGCCACTTTTTTTTAAATGTCTTTTTAAGTTTTTTTGGTCTATACAACCTGTTGCAAACAGGTAACACAGATATGTTAAAGGTGGTAAAATTTAAAATAAGCTCTGCAAGTGGATGTCAACCTTTTAAGCACAGCACGTTCTGCACTGTAGGACTTTAAGCAATTCTAATACTGAGAAACTGAACTCTTTTTCCAGAATTGGATTTAGTGGAGAATGAAGGAGAACCTGGAGGCACTTAAAGCATTTTAGCTCTGACCTCTGCTCAGATTGTCAGGGTTTGGCGTCTTCGGAGTGATGATCTGGGCTCTTTTCTCCGATGAAGGAGATGGGAAGGTAAAATAATAATTGATATCAGCCAGGTTGGTCCATGAACAGTTCAACAGAACACACTAAGCTGATAAACATGGAGTATTTTTCTCCACAGAATCAAATCTAGTATTAGTCCAATATTTTAATTAAGCAAAAATTGGATTAGCCTTGCAATGTAGTGATTAGGGCTGCATCAAATGATGTTGATCTGAGCCTAGAAATTACATCATTCACCTTTATTTTATGCTTACATTTCATCCAGCATATTTCATGATGGTCACCAAGATATTGGACACAATTTATGTAAGAAAGATCTAATATAGAGAAAATCTTTTGCTTAAATATTTATTTATTTCACTTTCTTCTCCCGTAGGGTCTTAATTGCAAAACTCTTGACGTAACTCCTGATGCATCTAAACGTCTTGTGAGTTTTCTGAGTTCCCACCCCTTCAGAACCTTGATGATCCTTTCCACACACCCAGAGTGGGCACGCCAGAATTCCCTTTCTGTGCAGTCAGATATTTTGAGACAGAAATTTTCTTCTTAACAATTCCATTGTTGTATTCTATTGTTTTCTACTTAAAATTACGAGCTTCTACTATAATTGATATACTTTCCCCACTCAGGCTGATTTAAGTACTTTCAAAGGCCCCTTTGTTGCCTCTCCAAAGGTACGTTGGAGTGTTCCCTGAAATAGCTCAGTTGGATTGGATTCCTTTCCTTTTCTTCCCTGCAGTTCTATTCATTCACTGTCAAGTTTGTAGTTTCTTACACTCCCTTCAATAATTACATCTTCATCTACCACTCTTTCATTAAAGAAGCCTGAATCAGTGGGATGATGCCATGAAATTCAAGTGGTTTCCGCGTTTGTGTCTATTCCCAGTTTTGTGTATTCTAGATGGATTTTCCTTCAAGGGAGATGGTATGACAGAGCTTTTCTCAGTACTTCACAGTGGCCATTTTTCCCCTTCAAATGTGAGGCCCTTGACATTTTTATTCCCTTTGAGAAGGAAAATTAGATTGTTCAGAACACCATACTCCGTGCTAGAATACCCAGTAGCCTGCTTTCTATCATTTATCTTAAAAACAGAACTTTCAAATCAACCTTCAGCTTGGTGACTTTGTCCTCCAATAATTTCAGGATTTTATTTTTGATTGCTGGTTGGCAAAATATCTATCATCAGACCTACAGAAAAGACAGAAAATCCAGATTACCATCATGAAAAGAGAAGTGCTTTTCCCCCACAGCTGCCTTTAATGTCCATGATACCTGAGAAACCTCAGGTAGTTTTGCAGGCTCATGTGATTATGCACTGAAAAGTCCTGTTGACCTGGCCAAATCTCCTGCAGTGTCAGCAGCATTCTCAGTAAAAGCTAAATTAATTCTGAAGGACTTCTTATAGGTCTCAATGGCTGGTGGATACAGAAGGTTACAATTGCTGAGCTCTAGTCCAGCTTTTGATACTTAGATATTGATTTTTTTTTTAAAATAGTTATACTTTGGATTTACCCATCAGTAAAAAAAAAAAATAAAGAAAACAAACAAACCCAGCAACTATATGTAACCACCTGTCTTCCCGTTCCTAATATTTCTTAAATAATGATTCTATGATTTCAGCTTCTCAGAGAGAGGGAAGGGAAGCGTATGCAAGTTCTCTGACGTTAAATTTGAGGACCCAAATATTAATGTCATCTATTGGGGTCTCTGAACTGCCCAAATAGAGAGCTGTGGGAAGGAGGAGCTGAGTACAGTAACTACCACTCCCTGAGAAGGTGAAGCCCTTCACAGTGTCTTCTCATTTATTAATAGAATCCGCCCTGCCTTGTATAGGAGAATGTGAAATTCAAAAGTAATAGAAAAGCAATATAAATGTGTTACAGTGACACCACTGATAACACTGCCTGTAAAATTTAAATATACTGTGAATGGCTTTAAATTACCAGCTCTTGGAACTGTGCCTGGTAAAACTCACTCATGTGTGACTTAATTTTATTACATCCCTGTTGCACACACAGGGCTGAAATTATACATGGGAAGAACATTCATAGTGGAAAACTGAATTATTGTGCGTGTTTAACAGGTAAGATAATAGTGGTTAAACACTGTAATTAGGATAGTCGTGGTGTTAGAAAGCTGTGAATCAGTTGCTGTCACCGCTTTGCCTTTTGTTGGAATGCTTTTCCCTGGAAGTGTCAGCAGCACAAAGACGCCTGGGAGAGGGGCAGGGAAAGGGAAAACCTACGAGGCATTGATTAGGTACATTTCTCATTAATGCAGGTACACTCACATGGAGGCAGGGAATATTCTTAGGATGCAAATTTAACAATCAAGGCAGGTAAACAGATATTTAACCGAGCAAGAAGCGGGACTGTTCCTTCAGGAAGGTCAGAGAGTCCTTGTAATGAACAATTATCTATGGACAATCTCTTAAATCTCATTTAATTAGGACATGACTTGGCCCGTTTCTTTGAGAAAACATTTGGCTTTCTGCTTCCTCAATAAGACTATGTGACCCAAAAGTATTCTTAGTTGTTTAACAATAATAATTACGTCCCTTAAGATGTGTCCACCCTTGGCCAAAGTTTTATGGAAAGAGCTGCATAAATATCAGCAGTGCCTTCATCGAATAGCAGGGGTTTTTTTAACAATACAGATTATAAAAAATAAAGGCGCTCGATATTTTGGAGGTCAGAGCTGCCCACGATATTGAGGTTTGAATATAAGGTTATTTGATTTGAATGACTTTTTGATTTTGCTTTATGCACCAAAAGCTTTGTGAAACTATTGCATCTTTCACTCTGCAGGAGCAGCTGGAAAGCTTTTACTTGTAAGGAAACACTTGATAAAACTGACATACATTCTCAATAGGATTAAAATTCCAAAATCTAGTGAATGTTGTTCTCTCAGGGAGTGATTTGGGTGGGGAAGAGGAATAATTTTCTCTGGGTTTGGGGTTTATTTTTTGAGGGGTGTTGTGTGAAGCAGGTGTAAGAAAGCTATGCAGCAGACACAGAGTTTTAATCCTTTTTTCCAGTCACATACTGCCAGATGTAAATCTCTGCCAGGCAGGGAAGAGTCAGGTCCCTTGGGAATGCAGTTCCTGACTGAGTGGTCAGACAGTGATGCAGGAATACCTGGATGGATGGCTCTGCTGGCCACAGGATCTCTAAGGGTCTTGTTAGTTCTTTGGAAGGAGATCACTTTCCATCCTCTGACAGCTCTCCATCGGTAGCTCCAGTCTCTGTCTCTCTCTAGGGTTTGACTTTCTAAATGGCTAAATTGGGTGCTGTGGAGATTATTCCCACCATCACATTATCCACATCCACAATGCCTGGATGTCAAGGACAGGCTTTCAGTCTCAGTGAAGCCCTGTGTACGCTGATCATCTCCTTGGAGAACCCAAAGAACATTAACAGGGCCCGTCTCCTGGGAAAGGGGGAGATATTTTTCCCTTTTCTCTTTTTTGTGGTATGGTTTTTGTATAATAGCCATAATCTTTATTGCTTTGTGGTCTATAGTCCTTGCCATAAATGGCCATCAGGATTGATTAAATGCCTGAGCTTCAGTGTGCCTTCCATAAATGCTTATTAGGATTGATTAAACACCTCAGCTTCAATATTTAATCAAATTCAGTCAAAACCAGCCATTGATTGCTGCATACTACAAAATCATGAGATTATTCCTTAAATGTGATGCAATAAGGATTTTCTTCCCTCAGAATCTCACTGCCTCAAGGGACCTTGTAGGAAGAGTTTTTCGTTAGACTCATGCTCTTTACATATAGATAATAACAATGGAACTAGTTGAAAAAAATACTGCACTAGTAAAATTTGGAACAAGAAATATCACACAAAACTGTTTCTGTGAGGTAATATGAGTTGTCTGAATTAAAAAGAGAAAAAAGGTTACTTATAAACGTACTCTGTATGTTTGGGTTTGGTTTTTTAATCCACATGTCTGCCAGGAAATAAGACTACATTGATTTTTACAAGAATTGCTTTGTGTAGTTGATGTTACCACATGAATAAATTACTAAGTATTCATTCTTTATTTAGATCCCACTGTATTACAAATGAATTCTTAGCTCATAATTTGAGCTTTCTGCAAGTATCTTGTGGCTGAGCATCAAAATATATTCTGCAAATCCTCCAGGCTAATTGGTAAACAAGAAAAGCTAATTGTAGTTTATATGAACGTAATTAGGCTGGAAGGAGAACCATGATCCCTGAATTAGGGGGAAAATAAATGCCTCCATGGCTTTACACCCAAGTTGTCTTGGAGCTGTGCTTCTGGAGGGACCAAGTGATGCCTAAATAAGTAGGGAAAAAAGGTATCTATTCATATGTCCTGCTGGCCTCATCTGCTGCTGAGGCTCCATCCAAGAGTAATTCAGCAACAGGAGAGTTGGCAGCTCCACTGGGGATTTGATCCTGAGACACTCTTCTCACTTTATCTGAGACTTATTATAGGCCATAAAGCATGTTTTTCAACAGGGTCAGAGCAGAGACCTCTGTTAAAGGAGCATGAATTGAGTAAAAAATTATTACAGTTCATGATCTTTCAGAGAGAAATAGATGTTTAGCATATGGGTGCTACTGGGGATGCAATAAAAACTACATAGGCAGTAGGCAATATCTAAAAATAATAACGGGACAGTGAAAAGATAAATACAAAGAAAACTGTCAGTGAACACATTAAAAAATAGTATAAACTTCTTAATACTAAATTAGCAGGTCTCTGGATTAAATAGTAAAATAATGGTGTTCTTTTTGAGATTGGAAGGATGTGTGTGTAAATTATAGGAGTGGGATTCGATGTAGTTTGTACTTTCAAACTGAAATTGGAATATCCCAGCAAGACACCAGGGATTGAAGTTGTAAATGACAGAACAGTTCAAATACCTTGGTATTTGTGTAGATCTAATCTCAGCTAATAACTATACCCCATTTAGGGAATTGCTAAATTCAAACAAAAGTCATCCTGATTAACTGACGTTCTGTTGTTGTGCAGCTGAGACAAAGAGCAGAGAAAAATGAAGAGCTATGTCAGCTTTAAGAAAAAAAGTAGCTGAAAAATAGCCTGAAAGATGTTTCTTTCCGGGAGAAATGCAATTCCTTCTGCTTCTTCCAGGGGAAATGGGCAAATGGGTGGGATGCTGTACAGCAAGAGGGAAGGAAGGACTTACCCAAGGTGAGCACGAGAATCCTACAGACAAAAGAGGTGGAGAATAAAATGTCTGGACTTAATCCATGTGCCAAGTCAGCGTTGGAGCCAGGATTAATGTTCTGGATTTACAACAAAACTGTGCTCCCACAGTTCCTGTGCAAACACCAAAGATTCAGTAGCTGTTAATAAGGCAATTCCTTGCCCCATCTCGTCCCCTGATACACTGCATTTGTTACTGTTCTGGCAAGCACTGAGCCATTAGTTCTCTGGGAGCGCTGGGTGAAAGATAAGCTGAAGGTCATATTCTTCCTTCTCCCCTGTTACACCTCACACTGGCTTGGCTTTGGGTACCTGTACCCTAAAGACCTGTGTGGGCCTAAATACACTCACAGAAATACACCTTCCTACTTGTGTGTGACTGCATTTCTTTCCCAATTCCAACCCACAGCATTATCTGGCTCTGTTTATTAGTTAAAAAAAACCCCAAACCAACCAACCAACCAACCAAAAGCCCCCCAATTAAGATACATTTAGTTCAAAAATATGCAGCATCATTCAAAATGCAAGAGTTTTCAAAATCCCAGAGATAAACTGTGTGCCTGAAGGTATTATAAAGTGGAGAAGGCCTATTTCCACATCATGTGATCCTGTAGAGATAATTTGCTTTACTATTACATTTCCCCACGATAATTCTCTTACATTTAGGGGCTCATTTAATAACACTTATCTGTCTGATGTTAAACTGGGCGTGACACAGCTGGCCCTGCAAAACTGTGATGCTGGAGTGCAGTTTACCATCAGTGCTTGGAAAACACTAGGAAGGAACAGGTAGGAACATCACTGTTCTATGCAAACATTGAAACCAAACTGCACATGCAGAAGAAACTCAGATCTGTAACAGAATTATAATTCCAGGGTATCATTTTTATGAAACAATATTTTTGCAAAGATATTTAGGCCATAATTCTGCAGTAGACAGCAAGCTGGAGAAGCTTGGGTTTGGCACACGGGATTTCACACATTCCATTTGCTTCATGGATTCAAAGGTGTTTTTTTTTTAATAATGCAAAATGAATATATGTTTACTGCTTTAAAACCTGGCACCTACTGGGATTTGTCTTAATATTTATCCTAATACGTTGATTACCTTTTTGTTTATGCATATATTACCTTGCTAATTATGGTGGTACTAGATTGATTAAATTGAATGAATTATTGAAGTACACCTGTTGTGTTTTGCATAGTTGAGCTCAAGAGGTGAACAGTTTTAGAGCTTTACTATTAACTGTTGGAGCTGGGATAAACACCCACCTAAAAGAGAGGGGAAAGGGCATTTTTTAAGTTCTGGGAACATGAAGGCTTGACAATGCCCAAGGGTACACAGGATCCCTTATCTCCAGTGTGGATCCCCTTATCCCAGCTTTTTACCTGAGTGTATCTGTTGAAATATGAAAGTTACCCATTGTTAAGATATTTTTCTTCATATGAAGTTTTAGAGTAGTATTAATTCAGTTTCTCATCTGAAGCAACTATAACTTACGGGACATGCCAGCATTCGTACAGCCTGCTTTGTTGGCATAAGACAGATGAATCCCTGCAATTCCTATGGAATTCCTATGGAATTCCCAGACTAGAGTGTTCCCTCACTCTTCTCTTACCCAAGTGTGCTGTGGAATTCCCTTTCTCCCCCACTCCTTCCTTCATCCAGCTTTTCTTCTCCCTCTGCCCTCTTAGAAAGCATCCTCCCTTCCACGAGGGAAATAAGGCAGCCTCTTCTCCTTGCTTTTTGTGAGCTGCCCTCCCTGGAGGTCTCCTTAAGCCCAGACCTTTAGGGCTGAAAGTAAAAGGAATAATTTATATTTCCAAAGGTGGAAGAGTCCCTGGCAAAACTCCTTTCCTTCTCTTTTCCATCCATTTTTTTTTTAACACCGGTTCTGTAGAAAAGCAGGTCTGAAGGCCTGGGGACAAAGTGGTGGCTCAGCAGCTCCTGAGAAAAGGTCTTGTCAGGGCAGCATCTCATCCCCACCTGTCCAGTGGGGAGATGTCAAGAAGGAGGGATAAGAGTGGACTCTGCCAGGCAGGGACCAATTTTAACCACTCAAATAACCATGTTTAATAGTGTTTTTGTATCCTCATTTAAAATTTGGAGCGCCGGAGGCATTTCACAAGCTCTGTAAATAATGTCATTTCTCTCAGCTGTGCATGACGTGACTGATTTGACTGTATTTTCTTATGACTGAACCTGGGCTATATGGAGAAATACTCAGATAAATCAGTTAAGTTTCCTCTGTTTTCCTCCTTTTCTTCTCACTAATGAGAGGAGCTGTAGAGAAGGGAAGAGTTCCCTTAGTTAAATGATAATTTTCCAGCCGACAGTCACACCAAAGTCCCTGCTGTGAAGTGCTAGGAGAAAAAAAATCCAGAGAAAAAAGTGAAAAAATGATAATAATAGAAATTAGCTGTATTTTTCTAGATAACTTAGCACTAGGATTTAGGATCTACAGTTTGTGTGTCCGAAAAATATCAAACAAGTAATTTCGATGCATCTTGAGCCACATCTGAAAAGAATAAAAGGTGCCACTAGGCTGCTTCTGCCAGAGTTTTCCCAGGCAAATGGAAAGGAAAATAAACCTGAACCTTTTGGACAAGTAAAGAACCAAATCTTCAGATAGCACTGCTTTAAGTCATCACTTTAATCTCCAGCAGCTAGAGCGGGGTAAATATTTTGCCTGTTCACTCTATGAGCTGTTGAATTTTCAGATTTTTGCTTCTTCCCTGAAGCATCATCAGTTCAGAATTCACCAGAAAACCAAGAAACATCCTTCTGAGTGAGTTTGGAGGATTTCCCAGTTCCCGCTTAATATATTATGGTAAATGGTGTAAAAAAAGGATTAGACACAGCAAGTTTCATTAGCAGTGTTTCTGCACAGAATCATCTACACATGATTGCAGAGACGTTTTTATTGTCACTGATAAAAATCTGTGATCTATTAATCTTTTTTTCCTCTCACTATTTGCAGCTGATTTTAGCATGTTAATATGACTTTAGATGATGGAGGTGAAAGACAACATAATGCTGCTTGTACTCGTATAACAGTTGTTTTATACTGAGGTATAAAATGACCTGACTCCACAGTCTTGAAACTGGTACCTTAAACTTAATAACCAGGGGCTGAATTTCCTTTCTTTGGCTGAAATGTCACCTCCAGGCCCTCAGACATAGGCTTATTTCTACCCTTAAAATTCCAGAATCAAATATTACTCTTGCTTTTCCACCACCTTCCCTTTAAATTCGCACATGTGGATTAAAGCGTTAGAAATTCTGTGCAAATTCCTCCTCCTGGGAGATCGTACTGAATGGTGATATTCAGCTACTGTACCTTGATGTCAGCCTGACTTTGGGGGAATCTGCTCTGTCTCCGTGCTCAGAATGCCCAACTCAGCCATTACCACGAGGATCTGAGGAGGAAATTCTGCCTCCAATGCCCGGGTGCCACTGGGGTTTCTCATGAGATCTATAATACATGATGCAACTTGCTGCAGTTTTTTCCCCCCCTCTCTTTAGTCAATAGCTTTAATCCTTCTGGGCAGATTTCTGCAGCATAAATACCTCTGTCCCAGCAGTTAGTGGTTGCTAATGAATGGGTTATTTTTTTTTAATTTTGTGGTGGAGGTGCTACAATGAAAACACATCCCTGTAAATAAAAAAGCCAGTTATAATGGAGTTTTGACTGTTGGGCAAATGTGGTCTCAGAGATTTAGCCTGCTGTGAGCAGCTAATTAGAGTCCAGAAACCTTATTTATTATTTATTGGGTATTCTTTGAGCAAATCGTAGCACTTTAACAGCAGCTCACGCTGGTAAAGGAAAAGGACACTGAGTAATTTTATTCAGTTTGATGGTAGATTCCAGATTCTGCTTTGGAAAAGATGAGCCAAATTTTTCTGAGTAAATATCAAATTTTGTATGCTTCAAGACAGCAAAATTAAATATCTTTCAACAAAAGATGAATTGCCATCTTTATGCAGGCACAGACCTTGAGGATGTGAGTCTTGTTCTGGTATTTCTGTGGATGGCTTCATTGGGGATCTTGGTCCTGGGTTAGGGAGGTGACTGGATAAAAGGGAGTTATTTACTTGTTTGTGTCCTGACTTGGAGCAGAAAGTGGCGGTCATTTCAACAAAAACAAGTGAGCATCAAAAATGACAAAATTGAGTCAGATTTTTTTAAAATTCAAAGTCTGTGCATATTTCAGGATAAAACACTGCCTAAGGAAGAATTGCCTGGAAAATAACATCAAGGTTTTCACTCTGCAAATGTGATGCCTGAAGAGAATAACCTCATTCCTGCCTAGAAAGAAGAAAAAAAAGCCCTTAAGGATATGTGCATCTTACTCATTAAAGTAAATAATTCTAGTTGATATCCAGGTGCAGCACAGCTTTAATTCTGGCCCGGTTTTATACACTGGAATCAATCCCATTCCAGGTAATGGCACTACCCATGGTGCATTTTCAAGCACATAGTGATGCGTCTGCCTCCTTAGGAGATCAAGTAGTTGAAAATTTTAAAGCTCTTTGTGTCTCTGGTTCACTCCTGAGTGCTGGTCAGCCTCACGCAGAGGGGGAGTTCTTGGGTTTGTTTTGGACTAGATTGTGGTAGGGAAGATAGCAAGAGTTTTGAATCGTGTGTGTCTTCCTCATCCTACTGATGCCCTTGAGAGAGAAGGGAGAGAGGCTCCTGAAAGTCAAAGCAAATATGGTGAATGTCTCTGAAGACTGAAATCTTCAGACTGGGATATGATGCATGAGAGCAGCTCCTGAGCATATATTCTTGTCTGTGATTGAAGAGACAACTAAGTGTTGCTCTTGTTCCTTCACACCTACATCTTCTGTCTCTGCCAAGATATGTTTCCTTCATTTGTGCCCTTATTTAGCATGCTGTCCACCTACTATCTGCATTTTCATTATGTATTTTAAATGAGCAATAAAATAACCATTTACATAATGAATACACTTATATTGATATTATGTTATATAATTTAGAGATGGTACTTAATTATAACTTGCTTATAATTAGGTCTCTTGCCATGCCAGCTAGCTTTTATGTTATTTATAAAACTTCTGGAGCACAGAAAAACATGAGTATGTGAATGTGAAAATAATTTTTGGCATTGCTTCTTGTAACCCTTTTGTGCCCATTTCCGTTTATCCTGGGGTTCTTCTTTTACTGGATATTAATGGCAAACAGAATATTTTCTTGTGAGCCATTTCAGCACTTTATCCCTCCTAAAAACTTAAGACTGAAATGTGCACGTGCTCTGAAAAGATTCAAGCATCCAAGTAGCTTCTAAGTTTCTTTGACAATCCAGTTGGTTTCTTTCTTGGCACCATCTTGTAAAATCTTCCTTGTGAAGCGTCAAAATGGGTAGAGACTAAACTGTCCTGGATGAATAGGAATAGTCTTCAAATAAAGATTTTGGCTTTAGAGATAACTGATAAATTTGAATATCTCACTCTTTTAAGGAATAACAGGAGACCTCGGAAGGAATCTTGCCTCGGTTCAGTGCCTTAAAAAAATTTTAAAATTCTGAAAATATGGTTCCCAAATTACTAAAAAAACTAATGGAGTGTTCATTCTATGCTTTCTCTGCATGTGCTACTTCTTAACCAGAGTTACGACCGAGGGCAATCAGCACTTATGTTTGGAGGGGAAGGTAATTTGAGGTTTTACGCATTGGCTGTTCCCGGCTTATCTTTGGTTGGAGCAGTGACCCTCCGTGTCTGTCACTGAGGGTGGTTTCCACAGGAACCAGCTGATTTGTAGCACGTTTATGTCCTGGCAGCAGCCCAAGATGGTCTTTAACCACAGGCTGATGTAGGAAGAGCAGTGGTTCTGCTAAACCAGGAAAGATGTGGATGGTCCAACACTGGGAGCGTGAGAACTGCTGGGCTCCTTTGCTCAGCCCCTGGCTGATGTGTCCTGTGGAAATGATCCGTGTGACATGTGCATATACACAGAAAGTGGGGTTTGGGCTTATGTGGGGGAAGGTAAGACCCTCTTTGCAAAGGTCATAAACCTAATCAACAATGAGAAAGCACAGCAGTAACTGCACCCTTCAGGAGCTGTTAGCAATGAAAAATGGCATTTTGTTAAACTGAGAGGCAGCTGCTTTGCACTGAAAGGTGACTTCTGTTTGCTTTGCCATGTGAGGTTCCCTCCCTTGGGGACAATGACAATTCAGAAAACACAGTTTGGAATTAATTGTGGTCTGGCTCTGTAATTCTTCTTTTAAAGTTTAATAAAGCAGGCTGGTGCCTCCAGGATCGCCTTGGGAAAACTAAGACACGGACACACAGTGAGATGTCTGTGACTTCTCTGACAAAGCTCTGGGCCTGCAGAGAGAGGCTGGAGGAGACACAGCTTGGAGAGCAACCACCCATCTGGAGAGGGTGTTGCAGAAAGGAGATGAAAACATTTCTACTCTCTAATGTAATTTTAGGTTTAAAAATTCACGTCGGATAATCATGGAAGAATTTTTAGATCATTTCACAGTATGATCAATGGGCTTCCATGTTTTATGAATGTCAAAACCCAGCAGATATTTATTAATGAATCGGCTCAGGATGAAACAACTGAAGCAGCAGGTTGCTCTAATTCCTAAAGAATTTTTCTTTAATTTTAATTCCAAGTAATTAATTGGCTTTTGGATTATCACAGTTCGTTTTCTGCTTCAATGCAGAGCTGTATTTCAGAAGAGGCTGTGCTGGGCTTTTCATAGGGTACAGACTGTCCTTACTTTTTCTTTCATTCTGCAATGTTTAGCTCATCTCTTATAGTACCTTAAATGCCTTTCTAGTTTCTGCTTTTTTGTTTGTTTTGATTGGAACAGGTTTCCCATTATTTATTTTTTAATTATTATTAATTTTCTACGTGGATGAGTCTTTAGACTGTCCTTTGTTTCTCAACTCATTGCTTTCACAAATGTTCCTCCTTGAAAATAATATTTTTTCCTTCTTTCCCTTTTTTTCCTAACCATATTGATGAAACAGCATAAGAAAATGGAATAATAAAAGAAATAAAAGTATTTTTTGTTTTACTTTGAAGCACAGAATCAGAGAAGTGTTGGTTGGAAGGGGTCTCTGGAGGTCTCTTATCAAACCTCCTACTCGAAGGGCTGCCAGGGCAGCTGGAGTTTTGTCTAACAAGTCTTCTAATCCTGCAAGGGTGGAAGACATTCATAGTAGACCTGTGAAGGCTACATACATGTCTTATTTACTATATTCAGAAGTCCAGTTCAGTTCTTTTTGAAGAATATAAATCCTAATTGTTGATTCTGTGCTTTTTCTCCATTCATCTTGTTCAAAGTCATTCACAGGAAAAAAACAGAAAGACTTGTTGTATAGAAGCTCTTAGAGAAGTTTGGATTTCTGAACGCTGTAGCAGAAAGACATTTTTATTCTGGTCTTGAAGTGGAAAGAAAGGATTCCTTCAGTGCTAACTGAAGATCTGTATTTTGTTTCTAAGGCTTAAATCTGAATACAAATTCGATAGAAATCAACTTCTTTCTCTACCTAAACATGCTCTAGAGAATTATGACCAAAATCCACAGCTAGGATATGCCTAACTTGGCAGCTTATTTACTGCTTTATTGATTAACATTCAGACAACAGCAGCACCAGTGGAACACTCCCTTCAGTTTTCCAACTCTTTAGTCTTATTTTTCTCTCTGTGGACTACTCTGTGTGTGATCAGTGGAAAATGTCAATTGTTCTGATATCTGGTGTCTCAAGGAACAGAATCAAGATTTTAAGCTCCTTAAGTGCGCTTGCAACATATCATTTCTATAACAAACAAACAAGAAAGAAAACACAAGAAAAACTATGTTATTATTTTGGTTTATTTGAAAGAATTATTATTATTATTATTCATACAAAGTGTCAAGTGTATGGCACTCTAAAGAAAAAAAGCATGAAAAAAACCCTGCCAGATAAAAGTGCTGTTTTGAACAGATTGTAAAGTTTGGATTTGGTGCAGTAGTTTTACAGGTATTGGTCTGTTAGAGCCAGCACGAGTAAGAAATTGTGTCGGACCAGTTCTCCATAGGAATAATTTTTAAGAACAGAAGAAGGCAGTTGGTTAATCATACTCTCTCCCTTAAGTCTAGCAGTCCAGAAAGAGTTTCATAGCTGAATGTAAGTGGGAAAGACAAATTCCTTTGAGAAGTTTGTAAGAAAAGTGCAAACACAGCAGGTTGGACATGTGAGGTGGAACTGTCATTTTTGGTCTCTTCTATGTAGCACCATAATGCACCAAATTATATGTGGATATCCCATCTATCTATCTATCTATCTATCTATCTATCTATCTATCTATCTATCTATCTATCTATCTATCTATCTATCTAATCTGTCTGTCTGTCTGTCTATAAATTTGAAATTAAAGTGTGTCACAGAATGGAGCTTCTGCCACCCCTGTGGTTCCTGCCCTGCGTTAGAGTTCCTCGCCCATATGCATTTTGTGGATAAAAGTCAGGGGACTCTGCAGCAGCCTCTTATTCTCTCTTTGGGAGAGCCATAGATGCTAAGAACACCAACCTATATACAAAACTGTTCGATGGGTAATCTTCTATTTAGCATAAAAGGCACAAGCTCCATTTGTAGCCTTTGTATAACGTGTGCAAGGTCTCACTCCACGTGAGCTCCACGAGAAGTCACCCAGTGACAACATAAAGCTGTCACTGCCAAAAGCCGTGCAGGTTCAGGCTAACTCCAGGACTCATTTTCTACTGTTGGTCACAATATATTTAGTAATAATGGGAACACAAAATCTTTAGCTGTACGGCACGTTGCAGGCCAGGTCCTACAAAGCAGTTCCTGGGTTTTCAGAAGTCATTTCTAAGATTGGTTTCTGCGGATCCGATTCTCATGTTCCTGTGGCTGTGTCCATTTCAGGAAGAAAGGATCTGTAATCCTCGATGTTTGTAGCTAGATTGCCGTGCTGGCTCTTTGATCAGGATGGGAGTACATCCAGGACTAAGTATGAGAACTAAGGGCAGCACTGAGGAAAGCCTGGAGCATAACAGTAAATATGTGACTACGTGAATAAACACTCCAAGCCCTTGTTAGCAGATATGTCAGAATGACTCAACTCGTTTGAACGGCACAGGCACATCACTCGAGTGGGACTGCAGTGGAGCCAGAGCAGTTGTTAAATGGAACAAATTATACACTGTGCTTGAAAGGGGAGATGCCATGTTACCTCCACGTAGCGAGGGAAAGGTACAACCAGCCTATTGGTTAACATGTCCCAGAAGTATTTAAACAGGAAGACCAGAGGAAGATCTCCTTGTCATCCAAAAGTCTGGTGTGGAAGGGAGGAGATCAAAGTGTCTCCCTGGCTTGTTTTAAAGGCTGTGAATTAGCTCTGAGCAAGGTGTTAATTAAAAAACAATCTGGAAGAAAGTTCAGGATTTGCATTTTGCAACAAAACTTGACTCAAGTCAATTGAAAAGTTTCTCTCGGGTTAAGAGCATTTTCCTATAAGATTGGCTCGGTGTGTATTTCAAATAAATGATGCAAAACAACTATCAGCAAGGATCAATGCATTTGCCACATCAAAACTGCACCATGTGATTTACTTTACCTGGCACTGGCACTAGTCTGATTTATCAGAGTAGCCCAGACATAAAAGCCTCATTCTGGAGTTCCATTTACAATTTTTCTAAACCATCTGTGGAGAATATTTTGTACCTTTTCCTCCCTGTCCCATTTTCTTTTAAAAATATAAAACAGCAAAAGACGAATAGACTGAATTGTCAGGAAAGTTTTAAGATCTGGTGGGTCTTAATTTGGTGGTCTCTGTGCTGTCCCTGCTTTTTGCTGTGTCTGTGATTGGTCTGTTGAGTATGTGGAGTTCTCAGCTGTGTTGGTATGAAGAGAGATACGCTTCAAGAAAACCTAAGAACTTCATCTTCATCTTTCCAGTGAGGTGCTGAAGGATTCACTGAAGGATTCAGTGAAGGATCCTGTGTGCTGTGGCTCTCTGTAAGGATGAAAACCCTCTTTTCTGTTCTCTCTGTATTTTACTTTTAAAGCCACTAGTAATTAGTTGAAAAGAGAAACAGGGAGGCACTGTGTGCTGGATTTTTGAGAAATTAATAATAAAGCACTTACAAATGTTCAGAGTGTGGTACAGTAAATATATTGGAAAAGACAAGCTAGTAAGGATTGCAGATAATTAATACAGTTGTGCTTTTTTGCTGTTCTTTTTACAGCGTATCCGTGCTGAATCTCACAGGAGGCACCTCTTTTCTATTAGCTGAATTTTAACTAGCATGGCTTCCCAACACTCTGAGTTTTATGAGCTCATCCTCTCTTCCAGGGTGTCTATAATTAAGCAAACCTAAGGGTAAGATTTAGTCAAATGATGCTGAAATTAAACTCATTTCACATCTTCTGAAAGACTCCAAACTTTACTGATGCCAGGATATTGAATGTAATGTATGAACGTGCTGTATTTTAGTCTGGTTTATTCTTCTTTTAAAGCTGATGGAAGGGAATTATTTTTAGCACTTCTGAAAAGTAACAGATCCACAGCAGTAGAAACCAGCTCCCTCCATATGAAATCTCCTATGTATTATTTAGGATCCAGAGATGCTATTACATCTCTCCATCTATTGCTATGCTTATCTGAGCATGATACGAATGCATTCTGCTATAAAAGCCTATGATGTAAAGCACTAGATTAACTTCAGAGCTGGTAATCTCCTCACATGTTTTATTGCTTGAGTTTGAAGTGGCTCTAGAGCTTCTCTGCATGAGGAACCCGTTATTTTGCAGCTTTTTTGGAGTGCAAGTTGGAGTTCTTTTTCCTGCTGCTTCAACATGTAAAATGGTTGCTGTTACTGCTGGTTTTATTGCCATCTTTAGTATTTTTAGGGTAACAACGGTACCCGATGAAAGGGGGAACACCATACCACTGTGACGGGCTAAAAACTGTGCCTTTTAGCAAACGAGTAAATGGCATTGTTCACTCTTTCTCTTTTGTGAAGCAAAATTCAGCTGATCTTCCAGAGTGGCCACTGTGGAGCTCACATTCCTACTGTAATTAGGAGATACAATGTAATTTCTCGATTGACTTTGAGAATCTTGGTTTCTCGGTATATATATTCCCTTCTTAGACGTTGTTTTAGCTGTACTGCCTTTATTTTTCCTTTTTGTCTTGTCCTTCCCTTGCAGTTCTGCTGAGTGGCTGTGAAATATTATTTCAGATCAGCAATTTGAGGCCAGTCCTGTTTGTGCAAGATGCTGAGGCCAGAATGTTACTAGTCACTCCCCAGCAAAACCATGAGTCTTTTGGCAATGGTAGAAAATATTTAAAACAAGCACTGTGGTAAACTGCTGATTATCAGGGTTATCCCAGTACTAATGTGCTGCCCCTCTGAGACTGACTTTTACTGTGACAGCAAACAGCAAGGTTTGACTCTCTTCTTAGGGAAAAATTGCCATGACCCTAAGTCTGAAACCAAGTGGAAATCTTAACTTGATTTCACTTGGCTGAAGGAAGTTTCTGTGGTTAAAGACTATGAGTTTCAGACACGGAACCCCAAAATCATCCCAAACCTGGGATAAATAATGGCTGGAAATAGTAGCCAGGCTTGACTCAGTGCACAAGATCTGACAGCTTTGAGTGAATGCTGTATTCATAGCCCCTTGAGGCTTTCCATTCAATTTGGTAGAGGCACCAAAGGGAGAGCAGAGCAGTCCCCATCCCCTGCAAAGCTCGACTGCAGTGGATGAAGGGTGCCCAAAGTTAACTTCAACTTCAGATTTAAATTCCCTGGGGACTTGGTTCTGTGTGTTTCCACACAGAAGTCAATAATTGACTGCAATAAAAACAGCATCTATGAGCTATTCCAGTCTTTCTGTTTCAAGGGAAAGTAGAAAGTGTGAAAAACCATGTCTCAGATATTGGTGGTACTGCATGGGTACCCTGATGGTTCTCCCTCAGGTGGGAGTTAAGTTGCTAAAGTATAAAAAAGGAAAAAAAAACCAAAAAACAAAAACCCCCAAAAAACAACAACAACAACAAAAAGTACAGATATTGAGAGTCATGGATATAAATTAATCAAATATTATCATCTAAATATCAAAATTGTGAAAGAGGTCTCTGAGAGCAGACAATATAAACCTGAAAACTTTCAGCTCCACGGGTCATTGTAATATGGAGCTGGGTGCTAAAGGAAGCAGTGGCAATTCCAGTTGTGGAATGTGTCTATAGCGTGCTAGGTTTCTCTATTAACATTAGACTGCTCCAGACATAAGGCATTACTTCCAGAATTGACAAGACTAGTGCATCACACAGGGTTTTTTTTTATTCTTCAGGATTCTGCAGCACAAGGTTTAAGAAGGACACACTATTGAAACTTTACTGTAGATTTGATGAGAGCAAAATCATCAGTGAGGGGTTGCATCTTGCTCCAGTTGGGCATCTTACCTTCACATACCCACAGGCTTGTGTCAGGAAAAGGGTGGGTGATTTTCGTATTACAGTGACAGCCAGCAATCCCAAGGATGTTTGGCGGTGCAGCAACTCTCTTTCATGTTCCCAACCCTCCCTTTCTGCTTTTCAGGGAGCCTGGGAGCTCTCAGAGCTGTTGCAGAGCAGAGGTGGGCTCTGTGTGAAAGACTGCTCCCACCACAGCTTCTCATGCCCCCTCAGAATAGTTCCCACACTCTCCAGCTGGAGGAAAGGCAGGATGACTGTGTCAGTTTTAAGGTGATTATTGCCATGAACAGCATAATTGGAAAACCAGTTATCAGTTCACAAACGCAGACACTCGCAGCACTGCACGGAATGGAAATTAAATTATTGTAAACATGATGTTTCCAGAATTATATGAAAATTACTTTATAACTTCCTGCACACTTTTCAGTTCATTATTGTCCAAGCATTCTGTAGCTCTCTGTCAGGAACTCTCTGTCTTGAGGTGATGCTTCCTTGGAGTGATGGGTTGGAGTTTGCTGCCTCAGAAGTGGGCAGAGTGGGAATTAACAGGGCAACAGCTGTACTTCAGGGAAAACTACTCCAACTTCTGCCCTTGTGAGGGTATGGGTAGAAAATTGCCTCTGTTTGGACCTGCTGCTGCTGTCTGAAAGGCATGACAAACTGAAGTGGACACCCTGATCATATAGGTAGGGAAAGCAATTTTTCATGCAAGGGAAACACCATAAATGATTCATAGTCCCCATATTTCTCATGGTTATTTCCTGTGGGTGTAGGGAAGCAGGGATTAGAAATGAATGGCAGTGCTTACTGCTCATAAGGGGTTTGCCTGGAGGTGATTTTACTTTTTTAAGCTTAAAAATTAACTCTCTGGATGCCACTCCCAAGAGCTAAAATCTGAAAACCCTCCGTGAGCTTCAGATACCTGAGAGAGAAAAGAAGCACAACAGGAGGGAATTGAACATGATGTGAAAGTATTTTGTTTGTCTTCCCTACATCTGTCTGCAGGATCAGGGCCAGTACACATATGATATTCTGCCATTCATGTGGGAACAGAAACTTTAAATGATTTTTCCCCGATGTTCTGTGCAGTCTGTGACACAACACTAAAACCCTAGTCTCCTGAGACTCACTCACACACTTTAGACACAAGATGAGTCCTATTTCTCTGTAGTGCAAGTAGAGTTTAAATGCAAAACAGTACGCATGGGGATGGGTGGAAACTCTGTCCTTAATTTTAATGGGGATTTATGTGGTGTAATATAGCTGATATTGGACAGTCTCCTGAGGGAGAGGAAATGTTGCCAAGAATAAAAATGTGCAATACAAAGATCATAGATTCTATCAGTGAGCAATTAGGAGCTTTGCAGCCTCTATATGTCCTGCTTATATATCTGAATGAGAAGTATATGATATATCAGTTAGAGCTGCCCAGCTCCATAATCTCTGGGAAAATGGGTTCTGCAACCCACTGTTCCTTTAAAAATATTTTGATGTCAACTTCCACTGTTTAAAAGAATTTACACCTATCAGGTAGTGAGAAAGTAATGGAAAGTATTGGAAAATGGACTTGTTTGATAATTTAATGTGTCGATGAGTTTAATATTTGTAATCAAAACCTTTTTCAAAGGATCCCTCATATCCCACTCCCCTTTACACTGTGACAGCACCACAAACCCACCACTTGGTGCAGTGTCACAGCTCAGAAGATCCCTCTTTTCCCAGGGATGTTTCAGCATTATGCACAAGGTGCACATTCAGCAATCAATATCTGTCACTTGCTCTTTAGAACAGCTTTGGTAATGTCTTAAAACTGTCCAAGCAGCTGACATAAAGTATCTTTTGTCGTGCTAAAAAGATTTAATTGCTCTAATTCTCAGTAAAACCTAGCAGATGAGGATTAGGTTGGGATGCACCTGGATATGGTGGACGTACTCATACACCACGGAGTCCCAATGAAGGTGTTGCACAAATGCTTGTTGGTTTTGGTTTTTTTTTAGTAAAATTTTTAGACCCAACTTCGCCCATGCCTGCAGTTTCAAAAAGGATTTTGCTGGCTCTGAATAACTCTCTCCCATTCAGGGATAGCTCAGGTTCAGGCAGGGGTGAGATGTCCGTATGTTAAAGTTCTGTTAATCATAAAGCAGATTAGGTTGCCTTTAATGTGTAATTTAAATTTCCTCTTCTGAGCAGCTGCTGAGCTGCTCCACAATGGTTGCACATCACTAACTATCAATGTACTGCAAAATGAAGGATTATATACGTTTATAAGCTGTCCTGGTTATATCTGCTGCACAGTCACTGTAGCATTGGAAAACCCATCTCAAAGCAAAGCTTAAAGCTGAAATCCTTCTCTCTGGAAAAAAAGAAACAAACAATTCCTTTTGATATTTCCTTATACTGTCATAATTCTTGAAAGAATAGCCTTTTCTCAGCAAATTGAATTCTAGCAGGATGAACCAGACTGCTTTTCTTGTAATTGTAGGAATTGTGTCTTAAGTATGACTTAAAAACGAAACAAAATTTCAGAACACTTGCCCATGTGAAATTCTAGCATGTACTTTTTACATTCTCATATGCCATGGTGATTTCTCCCGGAGAATAGGAACAAGAAACAAAACCAGTTCAAATATTTGGGTTTATTACCAAACGTTCAGTGCGTTTTGTTATTTAATAGTCCCCACAATGCGGTGATTTCCAAGATTCTGAGAGTACTGCCTAAATAATTAGAGAAGTGCTGAAGTATCTCTTGTAGGTGTGAATGATCCTCCCTCATTCATGTTTTCCAGAACCTGAAGAGAGCTCTGAATATTAGTCCTTTAGGGAAATAAATATGGGCTTGCTCAAGACATCTGTGTGTTGATAAGTCGTATTTACAAATAATGAAGACTTTCTGGGTAGACTTTCTATTCTAGCAAAAGGCGTCCTAGGATCTTTAATAACCACAGACAGCTGAGATATCTTTTTGGACTTTATTCCATTTCCTTTAGGAAAGATGTCTTTGCTTTTGTTTTTGAAGATTGGTTGGGTAAATAATTGTTTTATGTCACACTTAATGTGAACGTAATACAACAGGTGATGTTTATTGTTTCACATGATATTTGGACTGCTGGATTAAAATGAACAAATATCAGTTTATTTGTAAGAGGGTTTTCCCCAGCATGGAAGAGTCCTTCTGTAAAATAAGTCATACCTTTGAGTGATTTGATCCAGTGCAGAAACCCTGAATGAAACCACATGTTCCCCTGAGTTTGTTTTCACCTTTGTAGACCTTGATCTTAAAAAGGCTTAACTTCACATGCTGTGCTGGTACTTAAATATAAATAATCCGGTGATTTACTGTGCTTATGTATGTGCTTAGAGTCTGGAAAATTAGGGCATTAATGGTAACACATGCTGAAGATAGGATTTAATCAAAGAACTGTAGCTATGTACCAGGAGAAAAGTTTTCCAAAATCACAACTCGTGCAGGCAGAGGAGAACATGTATTTCTTTTTCTTTGTAGCTCGTGCCAAGCAGCAACATCCTCTGCAAAACTTCAATTTGCTTAGTGCCATACTTTTGCTTCCTTTCTGATTTGTATTTTTATATATGTATTTATATTTTTTAGAGTAGAGAAAGGCTGGTTCAAATGTAAAGCCCCAAGGGCTGTAGAGGTGAGTTACCCACAAGCACGGCAGTGAAGTCGAGGGAGCTCAAGATAAATTCAGTCTATGCAAATGTATGAAACTGCTGTGCCCTTCTTTCAATTGCTGGGCTTTTCTTTCTTCTAATACAGGTTATCTGTGGTCATCCAGAAACCACGGGAGACATTTTTGAATAGCTCAGAGTGACAACAGAAACGACTGCGAAGAAGCCCAGATGTTCACAAATTACATCTTGCTGGCACTGCCACTTCCGAGCTAATAGAACTGTCAGTCATGGGAGCTGGCAGGATGGGTTCTATTTAGGGAAATTAGGATTTCTGAAGTCTGTTGGTTTTTCCACTCCCACTGTACTTGAAGTTCACAAAAAAAAACCCCTGTAATTAAAAGAAAGTAAGTAATTGTTCTTTTAGGACAATGGGTCGTGTACACACGTGTCGAGTGGATATTCTAAGTGATGATCCTGCTCCAAAATCTGGATTTCCCTTTCCTGTTTCCCATTTGTATGTCAGTGCACAATTTCTGTTCACAAGGGACTGGCAAATCTTTGATGGTCTGTTATTCCTGGTTTGGGGACCTGGCTCATCCTCAGACTGCAAAGGCAGCTTGCTTTGTGATTTGCTTTTGTCTTTTTGATTTAGGCCCCGGAGAGCAGATCTTTTCTGGCCAGTTGAGATTTGCCCTTACTTACACTAAAATGTCACTTGCTTGAATTTTGAGATTTAAATAGCTTCTAAAATAAGAGTAATGAATGGGTTATCTGTTTCAAACCTGTCTAAACCCCCACCGAATTACTCTGATTCTGGGTTCCAGTGCTGCATTTACAACCTTTGCCTAATTACACTTTAAGGGCATAAACTATTCAAAGGGAAATACACAGCTAAGGAAGATACCTGTGCAATATGCTCCTCAGTAATGAAATTCAATGAAGTATTGTTGGCAATGAGTTTTAGTTTTAAATGCATTTGTCATGTTTAACTGCATTTATTTAGCTTTCCAATATCTTTTTCTAGCCAGCATTTACTCTTTTTTTTTCTTTTTTTTCCAGTGGTGTCATTATCCTGTGTAAACAAAATAGAAATCTGAAAGACTTTGCAAGTTAAATCTGTGTTTACAGGAAAAATAACAACTTGTCCGTTCTGCAGTTGAATAATCCATTGAAATTGCAAAGGCTTTTCAAATGTTCTAGTTGAATCTCCAGATGTTCCTCTAATTGCATCCAGCAAAGTTATACTCAGTCACATATAAATCTCAGAGCTCATTTGAGAGGCTTAGGTAATTTATTAATTTACCTGAATTGTTTCTTCCACCTCTGAATTTAATCTGATGGAAGTTCATCTATTTTAAATGTGCCTTTATTTTTGTCCTCTAGGAAAACAAATATCTGTCTGCACCAAAAAGCTGCACTTAGCTGTGGTAAATGGCTTCTTCGAATCATGGATGGAAGCTTTATGGGACTCCTTGTGATTCCACAGGAGTCTTATTTTCATTTACTACCCTACTAATCATAAAAAGTTGGCAGTCATTGGAAAGCAAAGTGACAAATGTCATCTTACTGTTCTTCACACCAGGGCAAGAAGCATATTCCTTTGATCCAAACTGCCTTTAGAATTGCTACTCAGATAATAACAGTGGGAGACTCAGCTTAGATCCTGGGAAGGAACTCCATCTCTAGGGATACATGAGGGCCTGCAGAAATAATGCAGAAAGCTTGTTATGTTTCTTGTGTTGGACTTTTTAAAAAGAAGTTAGACAAATATTTGAGCAAAGGGTATAGTTGGTCCGGTTTTGTGGCAGCAACAGCTGCCAAGATGACTCTGGGAGCTCTATTTGCACAGGTTAGTGCTGGGTATGACGTGGGTTGGGCTCCAGGAAATAATTATACGGTGTTCAAACCTGAGGGGCTTCATGTCGTGGACAGTTTTGGCTCATTTCTTCTGTCTGTGCCTGTGCAGCTACAGCTATCCCAGTGCTGAGACTGCAATAGGGTGACATTTATGGGCAACGCACACTTCAGAGGGTGTACTGCCAGTCCATAACCCACTCAAGACCGGGAAATGACAACTCAGGATTTGAATATCCCTTCAGCTGGGACCGTGCTCTGGTTCAAGCTGTTTATAGAGTGGTAGAGACCACACTTCTTGGTCAGGGGAACTTGGATTTAACACATTCAGAAACGATTGAAACTATTCACATGCTTGTTCCATCGGTTGAGAACAGAGTAATGTTTGCCTTGCCTGTCTTAGAGTGGCTGCCGCTTCAGTTTAATTCACTTTCCTTGAGAGGAGCATAAAAACCTGTATATTGAGAAACTGAATTTGAAGTGCTCTCCAATCCAGAGGTACCTGATCTTTTCTGTTTGGGTGTGACACTGATATACATTCAGCAAAAATACTGTAACTTCAGATGCATCTAAGGAGAATAAACCACTGGAAACAGTCACAGACATAACAATTACTTTCCCATACTTTCTGACTTGATCACTGGCTGTTGAGAATTAAAGCTCTTGGTAGTGGTGCTTTCAGTAGCAGTAACTTGTACTTCAGATAATGCATTATCTGATGATTTATTTACCTGGAGAAACAAAAAACAAACAACAAAACCTCAGAGCATTATTTTGAGAGGCAAAAAGAAAACTGAAGTTATTGATTCCCAATCTGAAATGGCCACCTCTGCATTGTGATGCAGAGGAAACTGGTCATGAGCCTGTGTTCAGAAAAGGAGTGTTTCAGCCCATTTAAACACAAAATGTTCAGACAAGGTTTTTAAATAGGATTCTAGGAGCCAATGGAAGCAGACAGGTGTGTAATTAAGGCTAAAGTTGCTTCCAGCAGCTTTGGAAAGAGATAATGCTGCTGAGATCCCAATAAAAAATGTAAATCTGCATGTCAAAAATAACCTCTCCTGGTTCCATTTGCCCAACAAGGTTTGCAGATTGGAGTCTGGGTGCTCCTGAGAGAGCTGCCTATGTAAATAAAGGAAAGGCACGAAGTTTTCTTAAGGTTTTGAAAGAAATGAGAGGCATATTTAATCAACATTTTTATGTCATTTCCATGATTATTTATTTTTAAATAGAGCTTATCTAAATGTTATCCTGACTTCTGAACTAGCCTTATCACAAGATAGTACAGCTGCACAGGTGATGGTGTGTGTCAAATCTATTTTTACTGCACACAGCCTATATTCTTCAGTCAGTAATTTGCAGCAATGGAGGTAGGATTTTAGGCTACCTCCAATAAAATATGTTCTTTGGCATCTTGCTGCTGGCCCATTTGTCTCATTACAAAAGGTCTGTTAAAAAAAAAAAAAGTCAAGATAATGAAATACCAGCAAAAAGGACTGCATTTAAATCAGTCTATATTTAGCATTGCTACATTTCAGAATGGCATTAGAGAAGCAAGGACAGTTACCTGCTGACATTTTGTTTGACAGAGAAATGATTAAAAAAAACCAGTAGTCTGTGCTGCTAGGAGCTGATATCAGAGTCACTGGGGGCTGGTGGATGTATATGAGAAAATAAGAGAACATCAACAGTATGAATTTTGGGGTCCTTAGGGCACCCACTGGAACATGGACATGATGGGGAAAACAGTGCTGAACACAAGTGGGGTCACAAGAAGTTGCCTTTTAGTCACACCTTTGACTGAGTCACGAGGATGGAACGAGCCATGAGGCCACAGAGTCCCACAAGAGAGGTATCTGCCTGCTCTGCTCTCCTGGAACCTGCCATCCTGCAAAGCTGAGGGATGTGTTAACAGACGTTGTGCTGGCACACTGACTTGTAGAAATCTTGGAGAAACAACTCCTGGAGGTGCAGGCAGCGGTTTATATTGCACAGAAGGCGTTCCACGGGGAGAGGATTCTCCCTACCAGCTTTCCTGGGCTGGACTCATACTGGTTTTCAGTGAAATATGTGGACAGGACAAGGGGAAAAGAACAGGTTTAGAGTAGATATTAGGAAAAAATTCTTCCCTGTGAGGGTGCAGAGGCCCTGGCACAGGTTGCCCAGAGAAGCTGTGGCTGCCCCATCCCTGGAAGTGTCCAAGGCCAGGTTGGATGGGGCTCTGAGCAACCTGAGCTGGTGAAAGGTGTCCCTGCAGGGGACTGCAGCTGGGTGAGCTTTATGGTCCCTTCCAGCCCAAACTATTCACTGATTCTATGATTCCAGCTAGCAGCAGAGCTGGGTGGAGCTCTAGTGCCTGTCCCAGGGCTTCCTCTCAGCTGTAGATCTCTCAGCACTGCAGTGGCACATGGTGTGGGTGCGCCGGTCCTGCCCAGAGCAGTTCCCCATGGATTCCCTCTGTTTTGCCATTCTCACACAGTATCCCTTTTTTGGTTCAGTTATCAGATCTTTGGCTCTTTGCCTGAAGACTTTCATCACAGTTTTAATAAGTATAATCTGAGGAGTTTAGAGCGGATGAACTAACATGGGAAATAAAGGGTAATTCATCTTGCAGTCAGAAATGAGCTAAATGTCCCCTTGCAGCCAGTTTGATCTCTCTTTCTGGCTAACACACAGGTTTCATTGCTCCCCAAGCACAAGGCAAGACAGATGGCAGGCAGGAACAAACACCAACATGGAGCATCCCAACACTGCCATCCTGGCAGGGTCTCGCACAGGGACATCCCTGGGGTTTGATTTTAGCCCAGGGGCACCCACACTGTGCACTCTGTGCTGGCTGTGCAAGGGAGGGCAGGGCTGATATGCCTCTTGATTTTTACTGCACCAATTGGTGATTTTATTTGCCACAACAGCAACCATTTTAAATAATTTTCTCCTTATTCCCCTGAGATTCGTGTCCTTTCCAAGTTGTGATCACGTTATATTTCAATGACTGTAATCTATGTTATATGTTACAATCACTACCTTTCCAGAAACACATTGCTGCAGTCCATAGTATGTTATCAGTTGTGGAACAAATATCTTTCAAAAGGCAACCTGTGTTATTGTACTGCTACCCATTTGAAATCAAAAACTTCAATAGTCTATAAATTTCAAGCCAGCAACATGCTGACATATTTTCCCCATACACATCACTACTTGGCAAGATTCAAGGTCTGGATTCTAAAATTGTAATGTGTTTTAGTACTACTTGGCATGTGCCATAAATTATTAAGAAATTAGATCTTGGCTTTAATAGGGAATAGATTAACAGATTATTTATATTATAAGAGTTTGCAGTTACCAATGAGTGAAGAGCAAAAAATCCTAGTCTAGTTCACAGGCTAACCAAGAATAGAATCAACATAAACTGTACTCTGTTGTTATATGATATAACATATCCTTGCATGTCTTACTGCATTGAAAAAGGGGCTGTTCAGCATCTTATAAATCAACTTCTTGAGGAAAAGCTATATTTGACAACTGTTTGTCCTGAAATGTTGTTCCTTTCTCTCTCTCTCTCTCTCTCTCTCTCTCTCTCTGTTCTGTCTCATTTTTTACTGTTAATAGAATTGTAGGTGAATGTGTCAGGAAAGAAGGTGCTTTTCAAGAGCGTTTTGGTTATTCATGAAACCCAAAATTCCAAACCCAGTATGAAATGTTACAGTAAAGATAAGGCAGTGGGCTAAGGTGTGTGTGCACTGCTCATTTGCATTGGCGTTCATTGTGGATATTTTGAATAATATATTTTTTGGTAGGGTATTTAAAACCAATTTTATAGCCTTTCAAAGACAGAGTGAATTCACCTTACCTCCTGGGTCTGGGAGTATATACCCCATACAGTGCTTGCCCTGAATTTGGGGATTTATATTTTATTTTCTTACACAGCTTGCCCAGTGCAGCCACTGCAGATATGCACTGTGCAAAAGAAAGAAGTTGGACAAATTCTTTTGATGTCTCCCTACACTGTTATAATTCTTGACAGAGTAACTATTTATCAGCAAATGAATTCCTAAAGGAGAAGCAGCATATTGGATTTCTCTGCATTTTATCTTTCATGGAATATAGCAGAATCATCAGTATAAACATCAGTGGAGAGCAGGGAGGGACTTAGTGAACTGATGCTTGGATTTATGCTCCAAAAGCCTATGAATTTATAATTAAAAGGTTTAAAAGTTTTTAAAAGCCACACAACTGATTTTTCCTGAAGAAGGAAAAATCTATTCTGTTGCATGTGGAAGATGCCTGTCTAAAGGAAGTTAATTGAAATAAAGAAACATGCCAAAATTAGGTTGGCGCAGTCGCTCTACGTGTGTTGGTGCTGAGGCTTTAAGGACACTGGTTGTTTTAAGAAATCTTCCCACTACATGTAAAGGAAATTGTTTGGGAGTAAAGTACTCCTGTAACTTATTTCAGGATTTCCATATGGACACAGGCTCATTCACAAAGTATTTCTCTGATTTCTTGCACGGACAGAGCACTTCAGCTGCACGTGTGCAGGACCACGTCTGGGAATGTGTGACTTGAGTCCGCAGCTGCCTTTTGGTTCGAGCACATTCAGAAAGTTCTGATATCTGAAAGTAGTTCCAGGTGTCTAATTATTGCCTAGGACATAGAGGCGGGGGGCATGCTGGAGGCTTTACCAGTTTGATTTGTCCTTTGGAGAGCAAACCCTTTTGTCTTGTGTGCTGGACTTTGCAGTGACTGCTGACAGGGAGCTGTCGGGTCTGGCTGTGCTGAGATTGAATGAGATGCTCGATGTCACCACCTGAAATATCGCCAAGGAACAAACCGTTTTCAAGGCACTTCAAAATGCTGACAGTTCACACGTTTTTCTGGGAAGGAAGGCTAGCAGGAATTTAGGATAAAGTAGGTTTTTTTGAGTTTGAAACCTCATTTGCGCATCTTGTACTGTCGAGGCTCTGAAAAAGGAAAGCCCTCGTTTGCCTGTGTTGGGCTGCTGTGATTCTGTGCACAGTTATAAGAAGAAGAGATAGTAATCAAAGTTCAGAGGTTCCACAGAAATACCATTTCAAAACACTGTCAAGGAGAACTGAAGGACAAGGGAAATTTGTGACATTTTATGATACTGGCAAATTGAAAGCAGCTGGGTGGTTTAGAACTATATTCTCAGGTAGAATAAATCATTACTTTGAGTAGTGCTCAGATTACACCAAGAGAAATCTGGTCATTCAACTCCTGGTTATTTTGCTTTGTTAACTTATAACCAAACCCAAAGAATCCCAAAATCTGTAGGAGGCAAGGGTTGGCTAAATGGAACCAAGGAAAGAAAAACAAATTGGAGGAATGGAGTTCATGCTGAGTCAAAACAAGGCAGTGAAGAAGGCTGCTGGGGACAAAAAACCCATTATTCTTTTTTGCTATCTGTCAGGAAGATAAATCTTTCTCTTTGGGGCAGCATTGCAGCCTTGCTGCATCTCTCTGTTCTCATTACAGGCACAAAGCCTCCACTCAGCACAGAGGTTCAGTACATCGTCTCCTCATCCTCGGGGGCTGTTGGCTCCAGGTCAGAGCCAGAACAGCACTTGGATATAAACAGGCAAGCACAGATTCTAGGTTCAGTTCACCCCAAGCCTGAGCCCATCCAGGGCCAGGGGGCTCTGAAATGCTGCCTGCAGGGCTGTCATTCCATGTCTGCATCCAGAGCTCACTTCCTCTGTTTGTTGCTCCTTCTCATGTCCTCCACTGCTTTATATCAACCTGCTGCTTGCATATATTTAATTCCTTTTCTGTTTTTTCACATGTACTTTAAAAGAGAGGATACTTTCAGTTTTCCCCAACAGGAACAGTTGCTCTGGCAATAAGCACAGGGAACCAGCATCAAAGCCCCTTTTACTGAGACGGCCTGATTTTTATTGCCTGCAAAACTGCAAATGTGGAATTTGGGCATACTTGTTGGATAGCTTGCCTCATGTGCACTGCAGGTGCACAATAAATTTGCAGTGCCTCCTGCACATGCGAAAATACACCTACGTCTATGATGTAAATGAATAAATGTATCCGTGGCCCGTGCAATTAAAAATGAATGGCCATGTAAAAAGATAGCAGAGTTTGTTTCCATATGATGGTGATATCCATAAAAATAGATCATTGCACAGTAAATGATTGGATTACAGACGTAAGGCGTTTTTAACTTTAAAATGCCAGTTTGCTGAAGCACGTTCCCACCTCTACCACCTGCTGGAGTTATTATTATGGGGGTTTTCCTGATACTGAACTAACATTGAAATACAAATGTATTCTTTAGGCTTTGAAGTCCTGGCACTTGCAGGCAGTGGTTATGTGTCTGTGTGGGTGTCTGGAGGTGGACATTGCCATGCAGCTGCTGAATTCACTCATTAAAATAGCAAAAGGGAAGTCCTGGCTTCACTGAAGGAAAGGCAAAATTACCATTACATCAACATTCATCCTACAGCCAGTGGGATGAACAGCTGAGGCAGATTTGACTCATTTCACTATCTTTTATTTGTTTTGTGGGGTTTTTTTAATTAATCCCAATATTCCGCCATAATAATGCACTGGTAATGCCTTGATAGGGAGTTAATGTAATCTTTTTCCAAGGAGGGAGATCTATCTGCAGCTGGCTGTGGCTGCTTAGGCAAGCTGAAGGCCTTGTCCTGAAGTGCTTAGATTTTTTTTCCAAGGGCTACATCAGCCATGAAAGCCGGTTCAAATTTGGAAAGGAATTATTCCTTTAGAAATAGACTCAAATTATTGAGTGTATTGGGACTCTCTAAGATTTTTAGGAACTTTTTAGTTTGCCAGGAAGATCCAGTTACTAATTTAACATGAGTTTTTACAAAATGACAAAGCAAATCACTATTCAAATTTAATTTGTTCTCTGCTCACAAGGAGTTTCCAGTTGAATAAGCTCCTCAAGGAAGAAAGGAACAGTCAGTGGAGAATAGAAATTCCCTGAATTAGTCTCATTTAGTGATACTTATTCAGTATTTTATAACAAACTCAACAGCAGCATTAGCTAGGAAAAAAACATCTAGCTTGAAAAATACAGGGTCATGTTTATCTGGTTGACATTAACAACCGTGAACTGTGCTTGTAGCGTGGAATGTTGGTGATTCCCAGGAATATTGTCAGGCAAGAGGCTGGAGTTACGCTGCTCCTCTGTGAACAGAGGGAATTCTGCACCCCAGTAGGAGCAGAAAAGTGGTGTAAGCAGCATTTTCAGCCTCAGCTCCATGAGCCGGTTGAGTTTGTCTCACAGCGTGTGCCGGGTTTGATGTGTTTGTGCTCATGAGCATAAATAGTCAGTGAATATCTTAGGGGGGAAAAAAAAGGACGTTTTTCATATCTGTGCTCTGATGCTTTCCCTCTTGTTTGTCTGGGGATGTGCCAACACCAGTGTTTGATTTGTCAAATGCAGCGGCTCAAAGGACAGGGCCACTAATGGAAGGCAGCACAAGAGGTCCCAGCTTTGTTGTTTGATGCTCCTCAGCCGCCGGTGTCGTTTCCAGAGGAAAAATGTTTTGAGCTACATGAAATAGCAAATCATTTATTTGCATCCGCGGGTATTAAGCAGCTTCACCTATTTGAAAATGTCACACACAGAGAACACTTTAAGAATGTCACTGGCTTTTTAAGCAAGGTATAAGTGGAAAAGCTGCTGGGTTCTGCCTAGTTCATCCACACAGCATCAAAATCATGACGAGCAAAGGTGTCTGGGCTCAATATCAGGTTTTGAGTTGTTTGGAACAGGAACCCCCACATTGCTGGAGTGATGGATGCATCACTGCCTTTAAAATGTCCCATTAGTGTGGCATCCTTACAAATGTTACAAAATAGGAAGTTCAGCATTGCAAGACAGACTAAAATACCAGAGCAACACTCTTATCCCCATGAAGATAAATCATGTCAGAAATTCCAACAAGTCTGCTCCTTCCTGTGAACAGAAGTCTATATACTGATAGCATAATTTCCAATAACATAAAATGAGAATGTTTTATGTTTAAATCCTGTTTCTCCATGCATTAACATTTTATTTTCACTCACCTTCCATTCAAGAGTTATCAGTGAATAGAAGATTCTTCATTACTCAGGTGTGTGTATATTCATATGTTTGCTTAATTATTCACGGTTTTCACTACACCTCATCAGTAGGTGCTGGATTCACTGTAGGCATTTCCCATTAGCACGAGTGAATTCCTGTCAGAGGACAGTGTGTTTGGAGGGGGGTGGTTGATGCCCAGATCTATCTGTGCTTGTTTACAGTCAGTGTGCAAAAAAGGCTGTTCTTGCTGCTTTTGTGCATAGTCTCTGATTTCCTCCTCCATCCAGTGACAGCCACAGACTTCAGGAGCTCTGTATCCTTCTTTTTAGGTTCCACGGCAGTATTAATTTGCCAACACTCCCCTCACTGTGCATCGGCTCAGAGGTGGAAAGGATGCTAAATCCCTTTACTGATGGCAGAGAACGATGATTTGAGCAAGTCCTTTGGTTTTCTTCCTGCAAAGATCTGAAAATTAGATCTTAATTAAGCTGATTAGAACATTCTCATTAGAAACAATCATATTATCACAGGGGTCTGTTTAAGAAAAACTGCTTCATTTTTGGAGATGTGCTAACCTTTTCTCCTGCTGTCATTTGCACCACACTTTGATCCTTTCCTGCTCTAGCAAATCAAAGGTCTGCTTTTGACAATAAGTTCATATTTTCTTCCTTTTTTCTTTTCTTTTCCTCCCTGTAGCCTCTAACAAACCACATTAGAGGTAATCTTCTCTCGTTGTTTACTTCACTGATGTTTTTCTTTTGTACAGCCAGGAAGCCAAACCTTGCCAAGTAATTCCTATTCTTTCAGTACCTGTGACACTTCAGGTCCCCTGGTGTTTGGATGGTTTCAGGCACAAGACACAAGTTCTCAGAGTGTTTGGATTTATGTACTGTGTTTGTGAGATCTCTTAGTCCGTTTTTATGTACAGCAGGCTCTGACTTGCCAGCTTTTAGAAGAGGCTCTTAGTGTCAGAAATGCGAACCACTCTAATCCTACATCTCGAGGGACATTAATGTGAGGTTTGCAAATATTGATGTGTGCACTGAAAACAGCTGGAGAACAGCAGAGAAAAGCCTTGGCCCCTCTGTCAGCTCATCTGGTAACAAACCAAAGCATCTTTTGCTTATAGAAATGGTGATTGGAACCTACTTCTGGCGAGCTGTAGTCCAATCTCCTGAGTAAAATGGGGTTGCCTGTGCTGCATCAGGTCAGACTTGCCATTTCTGAGTCTTCAAAACCCCTGATGATGCAGTTTCTGCAGCCTCTCCCTCTGACCTTTTCAAAGGCTGTGCTTCCCCCCCTGGTGAAATCCTCTGCAGCTCATTTCTTCTCTGCAGAAGACCAGGGTGCTCCTGAAAACTCAGCTTTGATTGTGGAGGATCTCTCTCAATCCAGTGGCACAGCCACCTCCTGAACAAAGGGGTTTCCAAATCCCCTGTGGTTTCTGACAGCTGTTTAACCAGGTACATCAGGCAGGCGAGCTTAACACCAGCAGGGATGGCTAAATACAGGGGGCCCCTCTGCTGAAAAAGCAGCTTAGAGTCATTGCCTCTCAGGAGCTGATAAATTCCGTAGTGCTCCTTAGGAAAGCTCAGTGCAGAAAATCAGAAGATTTTCGTAGCCCATTACAGCCCTGCTACAGCAATATATTATTTAGCAAACAGACTTTCATGCACAGTTTGTTTTCATATTATCATCGCACGCTTTAGTTCAGCTTTGAAGGGTCCTTTTTTCTTCCTCTTTTTCTTTTTTTCTTTTCTTCCTTATTTAAACCTGGGTATCTCCTAGTGAAGTCTGCAGCTATTTGTAAACAGATTTGCAAGCACAGTTAAAGGGTGACTCTTTCACACAGAAGCACAGCACGTGGCTTTTGCCAGAAGCTTCAGACTCCAGCGGGGAGCTTTGGCTTCCCACTGTGGCAGATAGAGATATACAGGGAATAACCCCTTCCTGGCTCAGGGGTTCAAAAGCTCTCGGATACAGACAAGGCTGGCTCCACATTCCCGGTTTTCAGGCAGAGTGTTTGAAATGTCTGCAGCAAACAGAGCAAGGCGTGGCTTTGGTATCGCAGGATCTGCTTATTCCCTGTGCTTAGGAACACCAGAGGGGTCAGAGCACGAGGCCATGGGGCTGACTGATGTTTGCTACAGAATGGATTGCTGCAACAAGACACAGAGATGGGCAAAGCACAAATGTGGTTTACTGCCTGAAGTCCTGCTGTGCCAGTGCTTGGAGCAGAAGCTGTTCCTCTGGACGCAGAAGTTCTCTATTTGTTATTGAAAGAAACAGTGAGGACCTGAGTTTGAGATGCAGATACGTTTTTAAAAGATGAGTCTAGGAGAAGCCCTTAGGCTTACTTATAATTTATTTTTAAAGGAAGCAGTGATTAAGCCTTATCAGCCTTTTGTGTGGTGTGTTAATCTCCTTGAGCCAGATAAGTATAAAAAAAAAATAGAAAATAACTAAGCAAAAGAACCCACAAACACTTCAGTGTAGAGACATCATGTGTTTGCAGACACAGGGTCAGAGCTGCTGGGCACGGCCAGCACCCTCACACTGGGTTTGCTTGACCAGCAAACTGCTGATGCTCTTCCTGATGAAGAAAACGGTCTTCTGTAGCCTTAGAAAATAATTCTAAGAAATTATGAACAAGCTGAAGTACTTGGACCAAAAAAACCCCCCATAATTTGAAAATAAATAATGAATCATGGCTTGTCTAACGGTATGGCTTTGTTCATTTGTTCCCTCCTTCATTTGTTCCTTCACTCATTTATTCCCTTGCATGTTTATTTGACTGCTTTGCTGGGAAGAATCATGGAGCTGCTTCTGGTCCTTGAGTGGAGGATCCCTCCTGCAGGGTTTTATTGGGAAGGAGTTTCTGTAGCAGTGACAGGCAGCCTGTGCTGACGAGTATTGTAATTGTTATCTGTAATGTCAAAGCCACTTAGTAGCAGACTCGTTGGGTGAAAAAATTTCTGTTCTGCTCTTTATGGCAGCAAGATAATTGTTGTTGTGTTTCAGAGCATGACAGGATTTTCTTCTACTATCATATATCTGTGCAGAAATCTCCTCTTGGGTGCCACTTGTGTGAACTTACTTCGTATTTAAATTGTATTACCAGTGTGCTTAGTTTGGGGAAATAAATGAAACAATGCAGCATATTGCTATGCTTTGTTCAATTTTAATTTTGACTTGAGCATTCTGTATATCTTTGGCCACAAATAAACTGGAAAGCAAGTATATTGTGATTAAGTTAACAGTAGTAACTCAGTCGTCTCAAAGCAACATCAGCTTGACAGATATGACAAGTCTGGGATTTTGACTTCTCCAGATATATTCTGGAGGGAGCTGAAAAATGAGAACCATAAGGCCTCATTTCTGAAGACAAATCACAGTGGGAACTAGCATGTTCTTGTTAGAACTGGTAAATGTGGGCTGAGGTCTGGAGATGAGAAACAAACCCAGGCTGACGTTTCAGATTAGGTTCTCCTTTGCTCCGATTGCCTCACTCGGGGAAACATTTTTGAAAGGAATAACATTTCTTGAAATGGAGTTTAATGTTTGATATTTATCTGGATTTAAGAATTTTCACCCTAAATATTAAAGGAAAGAAAATTATGCAAAAGACAGGAAAATCTATTTCTAACACTGACTTTGGTGGAGGCTGCTCGGGAACCATTTTCTCTGACTTGCTGGCAAGTACTGTGTTGTTAAAGTAACAAATCAGATTGGTTTCCAAACAACTATCATCTGTGTGATGTTATCTAAATAATAATGATTGTGAGCACGATCTGTCATCTCGCTGTCACTTTGATTCTTCTAGAAATTCCAAAATTAGCACAGGGCACCAGTTCTGGCTCTGTCACAAGAGTGACAGTTCCCTGTTGTGCTTCGTTTACTTCTGCTGTATTTGATTTGCTTCTTAAGCTTCTAAAGCATAAACTAAAAGTCTATTTGTTGACTGTTTTTCATTCCTGCCCTCAAGCTCAATCCTCCCCCCTCTTGGAATGAGAATTGTTGAATTGTATTTCAACCCAGGCAAGATCATTTTAATGTGGTTTGTTGTTTGTTTGTTTTTTTTCCCCAACTGGTTCAGATTTTTGAAGTTTCCATGAAAGTTCTAAAACATATTAAGAAGAGATGTTTGTAGAGGTATATTGTGGGTATACTTTCTAGCTGGGAGAAATATTTTCTTTGTAATGCCAGTGCAACAGGAAATATTGGTATAACTGAACATCTGTTTCTTTTGTTCTCGGGCTTAAGTATCTCATTATTAACCCCAGGACTTTCAGTTCTTGTGGTCTAGACACGAAAACAAATGCATTTCCAAGGTCTTGGAAGACATAGGATCTATTATTTCTTCAAACTTGTGATAATATCCATCAGTTGCCTTTGCTGATAGAAGAAAATAAAGGGCAGGCTTGCATAATATTCCTGTGATGGTCGTTTGCTCTGTGATCTTGCCATTACACTCAGCTCTTCATTACAATGTCTGTGTAATTTAGCTTTGCTCCTGTGTGTGTATGACCACATAGAGATATTTGTGCATAGAAATATGCACAACCCTGCCTTATATTGTATTATGAGAAATGTATAAAATAGGAATATGGTTAAAATGCTGCTTGGGCATAAGGAAGAGATGAATCAAATGACAATATTAGATATATAAGCACAGATAGAGGATTAAGGTGAGCTCTTACAGAAAAGCTCATCTTACCTGGGTGCCTGAGGATGTTTCTCCTCCTGGATATCACCATGTTCCAGGGTGGATGTCACTGAACTAAGAAGCTCTCATGTGCCAAAGTGAAATATCCAAACTTAGAATGAACAATTTCTAGCTAACATTTTGTTTGGGGCTGTAGATAAAATTTATGCTGATAGGTTGGTATTCTTTTTTTTCTTTTCCCTATTGAGGGAAAGATAACTGTACAAGGGCTCTAATCTCTTGTGGCATTCTCTACAAATGTTTTTAATCTTAATCTATTTGCTTTGAGCATGTTCTACCATTTGCCAGTGATTGCAGCTTCAGTGAAAGGTCTGAGCATTGTCTATTCACCCTGCACTGCACAAAGCAATTACCTTGACATATTAATAAGTTCTTGTAATTTTTCTTTTCATTTTCTTTCTCTAAACATGAAAGCAAACACTTCTGGGAAAGAAGAAAAATTCCTTTGTCAGAAGCTGTGGTAATTAACACAAATAAGCTAAGCCAGGCTCTCCTTGTTTGATAAAGATGCTTTTATAGGTGGAGTGTTTGCTCCCTTCAGTAGGACAAACTTGCAGGCTCTGCGTAGAGTTCCTGTGGTGGCAAAGCAAGGCAGAGGGCAGGTAATTCCTTTAACTGGTAGATTAACTGGCTTTTTCTCAGCACTTAATGCAGGCTGCCTATGGAGTGGGGAGTGCTGCTCAGCTCGCTCCAGGGGGAACAGAGATGAAAAAGGAGGCAAAATACAGTGGGGGAGAGGAAAAAAGGAGGGGTTTTATCTCTGCTGTGTTGGTCAGAAATTAGCAGGGAACAGGCATGTCATGCCCTTCTGCCATTTGGTACCTTTTGAGGAATCTAAAGTTCCACGTGGTATTTTTTTAACTTCCAGGTGTGTATGAGCTATTTCGCCACTCCCTGCCTGGTTTTTTATTTTGTGTTAACAGTCTTTGAGTTTTTAATGGGTTATGTCTCACAGGCTGTGCTGTGGGACTGACACAAGCCTGGCTCTGTGACCTTCCCTCTCAGGTTGGGCATTTTCCTAAGGCAGGACAGAAAACTTTAGGTTGTTTGACTGGCCCGTGTCTGTGGGTGGTCCTGTTTTATCCTTTTTTGGCCATTAAAAAGCTACCCTTGTGTGAAAGTGAAAAAGCTACATCTTGTTCAATTCACTGCCAGTTCAGCTGATGAACAAAAAAGATGTTTAATTATATGACTGAAGGGAAATATCTAGATGTTTCCTGAATCATCAGTAGGGGATGAACCTGAGGAAGAGGAGAGCTGACCCAGGCTGAGCTTTGGAATAGCAGGAGACTTTATGAAGGAATCCAGACACTATCACTACTATGTTCTAAAAAAAATAACCGTATGTCTTGTTGTGTTATCAAATGTCACACCTGCCCTGAAAGGTGCAGAGAGTTTTCTGGAGCTCAGGTGCTCTTCTGTGAAGCAGGATGTCTTGGTTTCCAGCCTGGCCTCCCAGAGGAGCAGGTGCTTTCCCTATGCAGAAGCAAACTTCTGCCTCCCTGCCTTCCTGAACACACCTCCCAGGTGCTCAGGACCTCCTGAAAAAGTCTCCTGCAAAGTCAGCTTTAATTTCATCTCAGCAGGATGAGTTTTGGGACTTTCACACTGCTTTTCTTCTTTTTTTTTATCATTATTTCTGCACTTCGGCTCTCTGCACGTTTCATAACTTTTGTACTAATAAACCCATCTACTTTAAAGACTGTTAATCTGAGCATTTTGAAATCACTGTGGATATTGCCCATTTACTATTGAACGTTTTAGGAATCATAAATGTGACATCTTGTACATCTATAAATGATATATCACCTTTCACATAAAATCTGCATAGATTTTTTTGCCTTGGTTGTTTTATAGTCTGTTCTCTGTGGTCATTTTTATATCATCAATGTCTTTCTCCTTGCCTCTTGAATATAAAAAATTCTACTAATTATTGAACAGTCTTTCTAAGTTAAGCCAAATAAGAACTTAATGACTTCTCAGATTCAAAACTTCATCCATCTAATATTTCATACACATATTTTAAATGCTGTTCATCCAGTTGAAATATCCTGAGAATGGTCATAAATTGATGTCATTTTCTCTTCCCATCTGTAATCTGGAAACAGAAAAAATAAATTACCCTGTATGTTGGTTTTTCTGTTTCGCTGGAACACTAGAGAATAGGTACTTTTTCCCCCTCTCCTCTTGAGATTCAACATGCTATAGGACTAGAGGTCTTTTTAAGTTGTGATAACCTTAATTCACCTTTGATTATTATGCTGAGTAAACTCCAAGAAGTTTAAAACTCGAGATAAGCACAGGCTGCTGCAGGTGTTTCGTCCAAAACAGTTGAGTCTGGGGAAGATTTCTGAGATATTTTTGCTCTCAGCCAGAAATTTCATAACAGGAGTTTTCTGTGTGGGATAATTCGTTTTACAAATTAGATGAGTTGAGCCATTTAGAAATTTTCATTAGTCTTCAGAGGGGAATAAAAAAAAAAAAATTTAAAAAAAATACTTTTGCCTTTTTTTTTTTCATTGTACCTACTTCTGAAGTTCCAGGAGGAGGAACAAGATGACATAGATCACCCAAAAAACAGGGTGATGTCTAGGACAGAGGCCATGATTCAGTTTACCTACTGCATGTCACAAGGATGATGATTGATAGAGCGAGCACAGCTTGCTTTTCATCACTGTAAACCTGAAACTGCAAATAACTGGCTCTGCAGTGACTGTGCCGGGCTCCAGACTTGGGGCTGACAGAATCACGGGACTGCCGAAGTGGATGGACCTATGATAAATTTACACCAGTGCAAATGAGAGTGGAGACTGAGCATTTCTCAAAGACAATAACAGTGATTTTCTGTCAGTCTTTCCTACCGGTCTCCTGGTCTTTTCAGTATCATATCCAATTATCAGTAGAATTTGCATAGTGAATGTGTCTGTCCTGTGATGATTTGATGATATGATGACAGCGTTTCTGATCAAAGCAAACGGCAGCGTCCTCCACGACGTCTTTTAAATGAGGTCAGGAAAGTGCTTGATATACTAAATATTCTTAAAATTCTTCTGCTTTGATTGGACAACGAGATACAAATGGACCATTTCTAGGGGAACTTAATGCCTCCTACGACACTGGAGTAATGGAAATGCCCCCAGAGTTGTGAGAGCTTGGACTGCTCTTTCCAAGAGCTGCTGTAGCACACAGGGAATGTTGTGATTGATGCAGTAACACCACTGACTAACCTGCCCAGCTCACTCTGCAGGGAAAGAAGCCTGTGATTAGGGCTCAGTAGATCTTGACAAACATCCCTCTCAGCAGAAATTTTTCAAACCCAAAACCAGCTTGCCCTTCAGCAGAAACAGGGAAAACAGGTAGTTATAGTAGGCTGGAAACAGCATCTGTTTGGGATGACAAAAATAATAAGCTGATAAGTAAAATAAATAAAATCAGGTACGTTAAGGATCATACAATGCTTTAAATCAGAAACAGATGAGTTGACATTTCTGATTATTTATATCATAATTAGTAATTAGATGTACTTCTTTTAAGTCCTGCTGGTCAGATTATTTTGACAAGGCATTATAACAATGTTTTATAATATTCTTGAGATTTGAGACTATTCGATGGTATTGCTATCAAAATTAAAAAGTTAATTAAGGCAACTATGGATCTACCATAGGGAGGCTTAGAATGGGAAGTGAGCATCTGTTCAAATTCACAGAATTTATGTTGGAAAAGACCTCTAAGGTCATCAAGTCCAGCCTTTGTCTGATGACCACTAGACCAGAGCACTGAGTGCCACGTCCAGTCATTTCTTGACCACCTCCAAAATGGTTTAGCAAGGTTTTTATAATCTTCACTAACAATAAGCAAACCAGCCTGACCCTCAGTGCTTGTTCCATTTTAAGACTGGAAAGTCTGTTCTACTACAGAATGTGTGATTTATGATTTTTTTTAACCCTATTGTATTTTTTCCTATTTTATTTTAGGATTTTTAAAAAAAAAAGAGCATGATTGCAAGCGGCAAAACTTCCTGCAATAAGTGGGGGAGGACCTGACCAATTTGCAGTGCTGAGATTGCATCCAAACTCCTTCGAAAGTATCCAGTCCCCAAGGCTTTCTCCCCATGTATTCCAGAGGGACCTCAGGTAAGAAATGGGTTGCATGTTCCATCCTCTGGCTGATGGAAGGATGCAGTGTCCACCTCAGTGATCCATGGCACAGAAATGATGGGCACATGGGCACAGCTTCTGCAGAGCTGCGAGTGAAGCAATGTTCGACACTTTATTTACTACTGTCCAAACAGTTTTTTGCATTTTTTGGGGGGGCATCTGTCTCGTTAACATTAGGGATTTGGTCACTCAGGGTTGGACCCATTTTTAATTTTTGCTGCTGACGATATGTTGGAGTGAAAAGGTGCAAGGTAGGTGAGCTCTCTTGGATAAATCTTGCTCTGGTGTGAGCTGAACAAACTTGACATGTGGATAGAAGCTCTTTTTTGTTACTCTTGTGTGCTTTGAAGGGTTTTTTTTTTCTCCCCATGTACTTCATGACCAAAGCTGTGCTCCAGGAGTACTCCTAAGCTCACTGCTGTGTGGGTAAAAAGAAGGTATTCTCTGTTCAAAACAGAGATTTTGACTCTGTGCTAAACCAAGACATACATTTTACACAGTGATTATTTTTTCTCTCTAAGCTGCTTTAGAATTAATTTCTTTTAATGCCACTTGAAATCCAAATAGATATGCAATGGCTTGATTGGAGCTGAAGATTTGTAGCTATCTGCCTTCCTAGGGTATCAAAGGCATGAGAGGAAAGTGTTTGGCTCAGAGGAAGCCAGGACAGGGAAGAAAGGATGCCACAGACATCAAACTACTGAAACTTTCTGAAATGAAATCCTACAGGTCAAATTAGAAACGTATCTGTCAAGGTATTCTTATCACATATAGAACAGCTAATTTAAATGCCATTAGCAAAAAGTTAATTAAGCATAATCTGCAAAAACCTTAAGTATAAAACTAAAGGACTAGAATTAATAGTGCAAGAATGAGATTCATTCAGTTTTAAACTAATGGTTTTTACATGATATCTTCCATTAAACCACGGGCTCATTTGGGGACTGCAGGATGGTAAATTTTTATCAGGATTTAATTTTGTTTAATTTAGAGCAGAGTTTTATAATAACATTTACCATGGAATACTCAAATTAGGTTAATTATGTGTGTCAATTTTTGTTCATAAATCATTTTTAAAAATAGACTTGGGACTCAAGGTGGGTAACACACTACATTAGTGATAATGTATTTCAGAGTGGTGGTTTTATTTGGATGCAGCAGAAACCGATGGTGCTGTTCATTATATGTTTGTAAAGACCATGAAGTCATAAGTGGAAATGACATAAGATTTGATGAGATGTCTCGGGATTCAGCAGGGCAGGCTCTCCTGAATGACTGTGAATCAAATCCGTAATGCAGAAATTAAGGTATCCCTTGGAAATGTTGTATGGAACGCGGCCCGACTGTGTTCTTTGCAGTGATGGCAAATAGCTTTTGTAGGAAAGCAAACATCACCCTCCTGTTATCACCTTTCCAAACCTCTTCCAAGAGTGGGGGCATTCCATGTGGAGTCTTCAACAAGTGGGTACCTCAAGGGGAGCCTTTGGAGCTGCAGCGTCCCCCACATGGACAGGGCTGTCCAACTACTGGTTCGTACAGTGCCTTTGGAAAATGAATCAATCCACCAGAACTCTCTTTCATTGAAAGATATTTGTTTTCCTTGCTGGTACAGAGTATGTGCTTCGCTCTCCAGTGAGGGTGTGTGCAGACACACCCTCCTCTTTTCCAAAGGCAGAGAACTTTGTTTTTGTGAAGCTCAGTTCAGATGGCAGAGCACTTATCTGCCACATTATTTACAAATCTCAAGAACTCAACAGCTAGAAATGATTAGTTAAGGGACATCATAAATCTTAACAACAGCCCACGCAGCAAGCACGTTGGCTGGAGTCCAATCCTTGCAGCTGGCCAAAACACATTTTTAATGTGACCCAGAAAAGGAGAATTTAAATGGCTTTTACATCCTCTCAGTGTGGAAAAGTCACCAGTTCTACCCATGGAGTAGCCTAGGGCAGGTTCAGAGCACCCTGCCTTGCAGCTTGTAGCCTCAGGGGCTGCTCTAGAAGAAAAGGAACCCCAGGACGCTCTGGTCACTCAGCAGCTTTGCCAGGCCAGATGCTGGCACTGGGAGGAGGGCTGCTGATTAAGCTGGCAGTGTTTCACCAGGGAATAAGCTCATCCTGCTAAACAAGTCAGGACGCCTGATAGAAAGGGGCAATAAAGCCAATTTAATGACCTGCAGTAGAAGCAAGAGATCTGATATATTTTTCTGATTAAACATAAAGGAATATTTGTTTCCTCACAGAACCTTCTCTGGCCCATAGCTATGGAATTGAGGTGTGGTGTTTGTCAGCTTGAGTTCTGCAGTGGGGTGGATTCTTTCCAAGGGTTGCATTAGAGTAGGTGCATCTGGACTGGGGGTCCAACAGTGCTGGCAAGTACAGTGTAATTTTGTCAGATCTGGCAGCTTCTGAGAAATCCCCAATGTACATTCAAATTGTAATAGGAGCTCAGTGGATCCCCCAGACAGTAAATTTGGTACCTGACTTATTCATCTCTCCATTGATTTATCTGTCTAGTTTATCTAATCAGCTTTTATCACCTGAATCTTTTAAAATCTAATTTTATTTAATCCACCTGTGTTTTTTCTAACAATCCTACTGCGGTGTTATTTTAGTGGGGACGCTGGAATCAATAAATGAAATGGCAAAAAGGAAGAAAGATTGATTTTTTCATGTTATTTTATTTATTTTTAATTTCACATACTTTTCATTTCATTGTTTGTCTTCTACATTTCTGTATTCTTAGTACACTAGGGAGAGCTTGTTGATTTTTTTTTTTCTTCTTCTGCATAAATCTGGAATTGATAAATGCTTGTACTTAATGAGAGAATTGCCAACACCCAGCAGAGGCCTGATTTGTCTATGCTTTGTGGTAACTCCATTAACTGTAGTGAGATTGCAACACCCCTTTAGGAGTTATGGCTCTAAGTGGAACAGGCTTTTGATCAGAGAATAAAAATTTGCCTGGGTTGGATAACATTTGTCAAGCAGAGCACATGTGGATAAATACATACACATGCACACAGATTAAAATCGATGTTTTCAGTGGAGTGAATGGACACAGGGCAATAAAGAGAGAAAACCAGGATGCTGCTGTGATTGCAAAGGATCCTGTGTTGGTGGATGAGCCCTGGGAATACAGGGACCCCACCATTTCATGATGGGAAGGCAAAAAAGTGGGCGTATAGGGAATTTGTGTCCCATTCCCACCACGCAGGGTGGAGTAGGGAAACAGCCAGACTCTCAGTATATCACAACGTGGCCTTGCCAGCCAAAATCTGTCAGACAAGAACGTTGGTTTGGGATGAGGAGGGAAGGAAGCATCCCTTGGCTGCAGAGCCTTTGTAAGCAGAATCAGGAGCTGCTCTGAACACAGCAGCATCACAGAGCAGAAACTACTCCCTCTCTGAGGTCCCTATCCAGGAGTGTTTTCTTCCCACCTCCCAGGCAGCACATCTGGACATCACTGAAAACAAAACCCATCACTGGTACCAAATGGTGCAGGTTGTGCTGTGACACAAACGTGGCTACTGTTGATTAATTCTGAATAGGGTGAATTTCTGTGTTTCTTTGGTTCTCAAATGACCCGAAAGCTGCCTTCTTGGGGTAAGACTGTGCTGAAATTTGGAGATGTGATTGTGTCACAGGGCCAGTGCTCAGATACACTTCAATCTGGTGATGAGTAAGAGCGGTTGACTCTCCCCTGCATTCTGAATTCCTGGAGAGCTTGCTCAGCTCCTGCCCAGCTCCTTCTCATGGTTGCTGATATTTCCTGAGCTGGTTCATTTGAAGTCTGTGCAGCTGTGCCTACACAAACTGCACTGAAGCGTGTGCACACACCCCGAGGCTCCAAGGAAGAGCTGGTTAATGATGTTTATTCCACTCAAAGACTCTTCAGTTTAGCCAGCAATGTCATAACATGTTCCAGTCTCTGAAAACGAGAGTTAAAAGCATTCAGATTGGAAATAAAAGGCCAGCTTTTTAACAGTGAGGGTAATTAATCATTGACATAGTTCATCCAAATGGTAATTTCTGTTTTCGTGTAGCTTTTTAAGAAGGGCGAGCGATTCTCACTGAAAATATGGGAATGTCTCACTGGTAAAACTCCTCTGTACTAAAGGAACTATTCCCTAAGAAACATCAGGCCTGTTTTCCACTCCAGCAGCCATCCTCAGGGCTTTGTGCAGGGTGCACACACAGCTGTAAGTGGCTTGTGTCAGAGCAGAAGATGGGCCAGATTCTGCTCTCTGTCCCTTTTGGTCGTTTACAAACCAGTGGCAGGTTCTCTGCAGGTGCCAGCAAGCTGGATTTTGGTGCAGTTGGATTTTCATTCCTCAAAACCCCAGTCTCAAGACTTTTGTGCAGAATCCCTGAAGCCCTGCTATTTGTTAAAGTTTTCATTGTGGGAGACAGGGAGGTGTGTGCTCCTCTTGGCTTTTGCCATCAGAGATTTATGTTTGTGTTTATTGAAAAACACTTTCTTTCACTAATATGAAGTGAAAGATGCAGTATAAAAGAAAAATCTAGTGCCAAAAGTTTTCTACTTTCCTAATGCCACTTCAGAACTGATACATTAGTGTATTTATTTAAGAAACAAATCACTATTTATGTTGTTTCTCACCTTTCCTTACCCAAACCTTTCCATTTTCCATTTATTCTCTCCCCTGTAGCACAATGCTGGCTGTTTGTCAGGTACAAGGCTCTGCTGCTGAAATAATACACCATTCATTGCTAGAATCCTGATAATGGGTAAAAGATTAGCCAAGATGAAAGTGGGCTTGGCCTTGGGAGAGTTGTGATCTTCTGTAATGAATGCTTTTTATGTTATTTTTGGGAAAGGACAAAAAATTAATTTGAAGAAAACTATTCCTTGGGTACTGCACATATGTTTTCTTGAGGACAGAAAATTCTGGAGCAATGCTGACATCCAAAGAAGGATCTCCACAGGTTCTGTGCAGATGCTGTTCTCCTCCTCCCCACTACCCCTTCTTATTGCCCACATTGAAACCTCTTATTCAGCCTTCTGGGCACTGTTCATGTCTCACACATTGTTTTTTACTCTAACTTTTTCAGTAACCTACTCATCATTCTCTTATCTTTTTAATTTTGGAGCTGGTTTCTGAGTTGTTCCTTACTTTTGGAGAGTAAACATAGTTACACCGACGTTTGGTTGCTTTCTCCCTCACAATACTTGCCCAATACATTTGTGTTTTGTACCTACCAAGAGAAATTAGATTTTATCTTTTTAGGATCGGGTTTTGGGTGGTTCATGTGTGTTCATTACATGCAGAATTTGAGTGTTATGTAGGAAGTTGCGGATAATATTTATTAACTGGCTTAACTCATTTCACTACCAGAACTCAGATTGGCTTCACTGAAGTCAAAATTCTGCTGACCTGAGGAGCAGGAGAATTAAATCCCAGTGTATCTTAACTCAAGCTGGGACTCTGCACAGGGATGTCATCAGCTTCCTGTATTTTTAGCTCATGTAGAGATGATCTTTTTGAACACACGAGTGTGTGCGCACAGTGTCAGACCAGTGGACTCGGGAAAGAGTTTTCCCTTTAGAAGTAGATCTGAGTAATGCAAGAGTAACGAGATCAGTTTGTTCTGGTCTTTCGCTGACTTTCGGATTACTTTTAGCTCTGGCTGGAATCCAGCATGGATAATTACATTCTTCCTACCTAATTCCCCCAGTAGTTTCAGTTGCATATGGCATTTTTTGGCTTCTGTTGTTTTTTTGTTTGCTGGTAACTACTGAAGTGTTCTACATTTCACCCCAGAATTGGCTGCATTTCAGAAGCTCATGAAGTGTTTCATATTTTGTGTTGTTTATAAAGCACCATGGGACTAATTTGGACTAAGGGTCCCATCTGAATTGAAGAATATATTATTTCCTTCCCTGACATCATTCATAACTCATAGATCTTAGAATTTTACTAAATATCTCTCCATAGAATTGGTGGGGTTGAGAGTTGGGAAACTTCTTAAACATTCCACAACAGAGGAAAGACAAAATCCAGCACTGCAGTGAAATACTTCAGTACTTTCATAAAGTCCTAGAATAGAACCACAGGAAAGGTTGGGTTGGAAGGGACCTTAAAATCATCTCATTCCAACCCCCTGCCACGGGCAGGGACACCTTCCACACTAGAGCAGGGTGCTCAGAGCCCCATCCAACCTGGCCCTGCCAAAGCAGGACCTTTAACTGACCATGTAAAAGTGCTGAGACCTTGCAAAAAGTAAATTCCTTCTGTTGTTCTCAGAACTGGGTAAAAAAACTTCCTCCTTTAACCTAGCAGTGTTTTTGAGTGGTAAGTTTAAACCGCTTTTTGAGCGGGATCTCGCCGTGATGCGTGACTTTTATCTCCCCGCAAGTTTAAAGCCCCCGTGTGCGCCCCGCTGCTTACTCTCCAGGAAAAAACCTCCTTGCTGTTTAGCTAAGACAGGTCCTAAATAAAGCACTCCACCTGCCTTGCCAAGTTAATGGCACCTTGTGACTGGTGGCCTTGTCCCTTTGAGTCATGACTGCTAATGGCCGGAGAAAGTAGTTACTGCCTTGTGGGAGAAGCCGTTGGATAGCGAATATCCCCCATTGCCACGCTGCTCTTTATCTCCTGACTGAAGCCGGGAGATTTAGGCTTGTTTCTTAATAGCTTTGCTGTAATCCACACTTGTCGTTGTGATGTGTATCTAGGAGGCAGGTATTAAGTATTAATAAACCTGCTATTTAGCTTGGGTTTGCAAGGTAGAGAGAAAATCGAGGTCCTTATTTGTCAAGGCATTTAAAAGCGTGTTAAAAGTCCCATTAAAATCAGTGCAACTTACTCACATGCTTAAAGATAAGGTTTTATCTAGACTGAGACCAGTGCCCAGGACTTGACAGAATATAACCCTGAATATATTGTCGCTGTGTTTCCACATGCTCTAGATTTGCACATTAAATAAATCAGTCATCCTTACGAGATTACCGATCGTAATAAAATGTTTAGTATCTAAAAGTCTTCACTTTTTCATCTTGCACAAGCATCATGAAATCTTAAAGTTATTAGAGGCTAAATAATTTATGTTGCTTGCATAGGAGAAAATGGCATAGAGTGCTCATGGTCTCTGGGCTCGAATTTCTACGTGTCTCTTCCTGACAAAATAAAACATGTATTTGGATCAGGAAAATTATTTTTTTTGCCCTGTCCTCCCCCCACAGCCCCCCAGAAAGAAATATACCACAGAAAATAACAATATAAATCAGAAAGACAAATAAAAAAATAGATATTGCTGCAGAAGCGCTTAGTTATTTTCTAAAGTGACATTGTTTTTTCCATGCAATAGTAGATTCATCAGTCATTAAGAATCACACAAGTTACCTGTTCATTCTTTCCTTTTAAAAAAAATGGATGGCATGCCAACTGAAATCTATGTGAGCCAAGATTTAATGGCCACTCCACCATCAGCCTGTTTGACAGATTTACAAGAGAAGTCCCCTCGCTTATTCAGGTAGAGATCTCACTGATTCTGTTTCAAGGTTGTAGCCATCAACAAGGAGGGCATTTAGACACGAGGCAAATGTAGCTCATAGATCTGCAGTTGGACTGGGAAATTCAGTCACATACGAAATGCCCGAGCAGAGCTGTCTAAGCACACAGTTCAAATCCCATAAACTGTGCGGCAGAAACCAAGGAAGGAGATCAGCCACTGCACTGGGGTTTAACTTGCTGATTCATTTCCTTACGGAGTACTGCTTTGGGTTTGGACTGCTGTTTATTTTACTTACTTATGTATTTTGAATGCATCCCTCCAGAAAATCATATTATGAAAGAGTAATGCAGTGAATTCAAGTTGAATTTCACACAGGCCCGAGATTTGGGTTCCGAACCAAATATCCCCAGGATTGTGAACTTAGACAGGGTCCCACTTCAGGGGGATGAATAATTTAAACATCAGGTTTGTCTTTGAACACTGACATTAAATTACAGTTTCCTGTGAAGTGCCACAAAAAGTCTTAAGCCTGAAAAATAGGGTAAATTAATTGAAAACTGCAGAGAACTTTCCTCTTAAAGCAGAAAAATCTCTTTGCTTTATCTAGAGCTTGTGCTTGTAATTTTAGTCTCCCACTTACCAAACAAACTGTATTATCAGTGTTTTGAGTCTACTATGCTTGGTTGTTTGGGATGAAGATAACACTTCCTGACCACACACTTGACTGCTATGAAATGTCTAAAGCTGATAAATTTAAATAAGGAGAAAATTAATGATGTTATTTACTACTTCCAATTAGGGGCATTAAAACAGATGTGCATCAAGGAAAAAAAAAAAAAAGATTAATTAATAGGGGCCAATAAGTGCAACGTTTAAAATGAAAGCAATTTAAAAATATTTAGTCGTGAATAAGCTTATAATGGAATACTTAATTAAGAAAAGTAACCAATTAAAAAAACGTGGGAAAAAATGAAATTAAATTACAACGAACCTGATGACTTCCAGCAATTAAAAGCATAAACTGTAGGTCCCGTTCTGCTTAATAAATATTCCGTCAGAACAGTGTCGTGGAGGAATTTGAATGACAAGATTTTGAGAATTTAGCCATGAGATTCCTGGCCTCTTTCTCACTGCACCTCACGGCAAATATGATCCAGAGGCAAAGGAATATGCAGAGAGATGGGGAGAACTGCAAATTTAGAGGCCTGGAAGTCCATGAGAATAGAGAGTAGAAAACTGACTTGGGATGGAAAATGAGTAAGTTAAGTAAAAGTGTTGAAAAATGATGCAACAGGTCTTTACCCTCTGCTGCAGCGCAGAGTTTGGGATGGACACTGTCTGAGAGTGTTGCGTCTAGGGTAGAAAGAGGTTTCTGGTGATCACATCTGTTGGATATAAACCCATTCTAACGCCGAAGGCACTAAACTGAAGGGCTCGTTCAAGGCTCTAAGGTGGCCTTCAGCAGCAGAGCTCCTGACTCCTGATTGTTCTTTGAGTCTCAAAGCAGCTTTCCCTTTCTTTTTTGTCTACTAATTGGTTTAAATATATATATACATATATTTATTTATTCTAGTTGAATAGCTTTGTATTAAACAAGAAGGATTTCACCTCTACAGTAGATGCTGGGGTGGTCTGAGAGAAGATACCGATCTCTTTGTATTATTAAGCACAACTTTCTTGAGGGAAGTAGAATGAGGTTAAATTGTGGAATAGCTGAGTGTGCAGTGATCTTTTGATAGGTGGTAACTAATAATGGTGTTTTATGAAGAAGTTGCTGGTTGGTAGTTTGCAGGCAGTTGATGCCATAGACTTGGGCTTGCAGGGTTATAACCTGTATTTGAGAAGAGAAAGCAACAGCAACTCTTCTGTGAGGCCTGCATTAGTTGCGGAAATCCATTTCCTCCTGAGGGTAATTCTTCAATACATTCACAAAGTTTTGGGCTATTTTGCACAAAGTTTTCTGTTTGCTTTTTTTCCTCCTCCCTGACCTTGGCCAGGAGGTTGGAGTCAATAAAGTGTATTTCTCTTTTCTGCTGAGATTCCTTGAGTGTTGAGGAAGCTTGTCTGGTTGAGATTTTTACAACTTTTTAGTTGCATTTTTAAACTTGTCTTTCGGTGCGTGTTTTCCAATTTGACCTCTCAGGATTACGGTATTAAAATTCCCACAATGAGACAAGTTTTTTGATGTGGCAGCTATAAAATCTTTATTACTGAGGGATTACACTTTAGCAACTGGCAGTGGAAAACACTCCTTCAGGTAAAGTGTGTCCCTACTTTGCTGCAGGTGTCTCTGTAATAACCAAATGTTAGCCAACTCTGCTTAACAGCAGCATTCCCACATTGTACCTGCTGCTGTAAGATCACCTTGTTGTCCCAGTGAATTCCCACTGGTGCCAAACGCCCCACGTCTTTCCTTTTTCAGTTTCAGCTGGAATGAAACAAGTCTCCAAGGCTTTGGCTGCATATGTAGCTTATTTCTTCTTATTGGAGTAGGGATAAGCACTTTGAAGGAATAGTTTTGAGAGGTAAGGTAACACCACTGAATGGTGGTATAAGGGAGTAGATGGCTGGAGTTTGTTTTCATTTTGTCCCTTGAAAAGAATAGGGATATAGTTTAGTAGAAACAAGGGAGCTTTAAAAAATAACATCTAATATGTGATTCAGTGTAGAGCCTCAAATCCTTACAATATATATATAATTCAAAGTAAACAAACCTGACATGATTCACAGTGTTCAATAACTGCAGAGCAAGGTCAATTAGCCTCGGTACAAACTGCAAATACTTTCAGACCTATAACAGAACCCCTAAAAAAAGCAGCTCATGGGCAAATCAAGTTACCAGCACACTTTCTGAGTTAATTCCAAGACTTTCTGAAAAGTTTTGGACCTTGGAAGCAGCAATGGCAGAAAAATAAGTCAATTATTTTGAGAGAGCAGAACCTTCCATTACTTTTCTCGCTCCAGTGCCTTGATGCTGTTGAAACCGTAGGGACTGAGACAAAGTGTATTTTGGCTTTTGTCAGACCCTGGGAGCAAGATAACAGGTGCCTTTTTCACCCTATCTTCATGCATTTTCTGCACTTGCGCTACAATCCCCCGTGTGGTTTTACATTCGAGTTTGGACGTGATGCATCAATTGCTACATGCAATACAGTGGTAATTACACCTATTATATGGTTCTGTGCTGAAATCTTCAGAATCTGAGAGCAAGGGCAGAAAATACATGCTTTTTGATGGTTTGTTGGCTTTATTGTCTGTGACTAACCAACACAGTGCTTGGAAAAAAGAGAGATTACTCTTTCAGTCTTAATTTTGGTCAGGAGCCAATCAGAGCAGAGAAGCACTCATGAATGGATGAGCAGTACCCAGCATCAATCTTTGTTAACAGTTTATCAGTGGTAAAAACAACCTCCTAGTCATAGATTTGAGCTGAAATAATATCGGGATTGAAGCCTGCCACAGTGGGAATACGAAAGGAAAAGAAATTGCTATTAGCATTTCGAGGGAATGAAGAGCACGCACTGTGTGACGTGGATCCATCAGCCATTGCAGCAGGCATTAATTTAACTTTCTGCAACACTTGGGTAACTCGGATATAAGCCTGGTGTGGAAAATCACATGAAAACATTGCTTTAACCCTGCCTGCTAAAATGTAATAGCAATTCTTTGCACAAGCCCAATCAGCTGGTATGAGGTTATTAGATGCAGGCTGAGCTGCTCTGTTGGGCAAACTGTTAAATTTAAAAAATAAACACATTTCATGTCAACATCTATTGGAAATACCTAAAGGTTTTGGGTGGGTTTTTTTCAGCTATCAATTTTCTGTGTGTTTATGAATAAGTTTATGGGGTTTTGTTCTGATCTCAGCAGAAGGGAGTGGACTTTTGAATATCCACATTTCCATGAAAACAGGATTTCAGTCATACCTAGGGAATAGAACACATCTATTACTCTATCCACTATGAGCAAAGCTGGGGGCGTTTTTTATGGCATAGAGGGAGTAAGTGTGCAGTGCTTTGATTTAGTGGCAGGAGAGGAAGAGTTGGGGGTCTGAGGGCATATTTTATTTTGCAGAATTATTTCAAGGTACAGAGGAGGAGAGGAGCTATTCCAAACTGAGAGTGTAACTCTGTAGCACTAACTTCCAGTCCTAATTTACTGCATAGTTCAGCTGAATATTTCACTATGAAGATACCAAAGAGCTGGATTTTTATCTTCTTGAAGGCAGTAGAAACACGTGTCCACAAAGGCCAGTGCCCACAGGAGCTGATTTATTTGGTGAGAGAAGGAGGGAAAAGAGTGGTAAAGCAAATCATGAATAATGTTGCCAGATTTTGCCCTCTAGGTCAAGCAATTACACGAAAGTCTTGACTTTCTATTTTTCTAGCTGTGTCTCTAATTATCTTCTGCTCATTTAAGTATGTTTGTGTCTATAACCGAGAAAGCCTTAATCTAGAATATAAGATCAGAAGTCCATAATACTGCTCAGAAACTAAAATAAAGCAGTTCAGCATTACAATGACTATATATATATATATATATATAAATATACATCCTTTAGATATAAATCTGACTTAGAGCATTCTGAATGCTCTGTTTGGAAACAGCTTACTATGCTTAGGATGAGAGCACCATTTTGGAGGTTGAACCTAGAGCTGTGCCCCAGTTAACCCAGGAGTGTTCCCATTTAACCAGTGCCTGCTCAAGGAGTCTCTGAGGATCTACTTGTGAGAGACGTCCAGAATCTTGTGCTAGTTCAGTCTCAGAAGAGGATATGCAAAGAAATGCTGAGTACCTCCAAAAGTTGGTCTCTGAGACTGACTTCAAAAGCCATCCCTGAAAGGCCCCTCTGGAGATTCAAAGGGCTGGGGGTGGGGGAAAGAAAGGAGGTAGAGCAGGAGGAGTGTGTGCAATGCAAACAGAAACGGGAGCAGAAACACAGCTATGAGGAGAAATTCTGAAAGTGAGAAGAAATAAAAGCTTGATCTTGCTATGTCAAAGAATAGAGAAGTCAACAAGGAGATCTCAGAATTTCTATAGACTTCCTAATCTTCAAAGACTTAAAAAATATTAAAGGTTGGGTGGTTTGGTTTTTTTATAGCATTTATAACATTATATAAGGCAGAGCAGATGTAAAGTGTTTAGGCATGTATAAAATAAAAATATTTAAAATAAAACAGCACTCAAGGTCCTCCTGTAAAGGAGCCCACCTCCCTCAGGTAAGAAGACAAGGCTGAGTTTTATCATTTTATGCAAGATGAATAAAATTGGATAATTTAAGCCCAGTTTCGTGGCAGTTCAGAGCAGAAGGGTTGTTGTTTCCACTGTGAGACTGAAATCTGGCAAGTGACAGTGACCTGCAGAGCCCTTGGAGAGGAGCTGAACACAGAACCAGAACGTTCTAACAGAATATCCCCCTGGCACACCAAACAAAGCCAAACCTCTCTTTAGCATGTCCCCTCTTCCCTTTTGCCACTGATATTTCTGATCCCAAGGGATTTATAATGAAACAAAACACTGCAAACTGCCCCAATTTTGTAACTTTTTATTGGAAGGAATTTGTGCTTGACCTTTAACTGGGTAAGTTTGCAGTCAGCTCTCAAGGAGCTGATAATTAATTGCTAATCAATAAACAGTATAATTGCCTCAGTAGTGCCTTTCCTTCCGGGTTTAGGCTTTTTGTGGTCTACAAATATCTGTAGTTTAGGTCATATCAAGGCCTTGAAGGTGAAGAGGAGTTCTCTGAGCGTAGAGCTCCCAAAAGGAAGGGAACACTTCAGATGTATGTGGCAGGTTCAGGGAGAGCTGTTGGTGACGATAAGTAGCTTTGTCTTTGAATTACTTGGTTGAAACCACCACCAAAACCCTTTCTGCACTATGGAAATGTCCCTTCTCTCCCGTGAGGTCTCATGTGAAGTAATGGTTTGATAGACTGTTGTTTATTGGTTTTAAGCTAAACCATAATTAAACATGGTGTACTGCAGTTTTAGATGAGAGGTCAATCTAATTGCCAAGTAATTGTCTGAAAACTGCATGAACAATAAAACACAAAGTTGTACACTTTGTAACATACAGTGCCAGGATGGCAAGAAATGTTTTTGCATTTAATTGACATTTAACAAAATAATTATAAGTCCTTCAGGATAATTAGAATACACACTGTACTTGCAAAGTGCTTAAAATACTAGTTGACCTTTAGTAAGTGTGTTAATCAATAACAAACATATAACTTGCTATTATGCCAATTAAATGCCTGTGTATCTCGTTCAGCTGTTTAAAGGTGAAGGTTAAATCATGTTAAATCATTGCCCTGTCAAGATGGGCACTTTGCTCTCATGTGTTGCTTCCAGAGAAACCATGCAAAATATCCTGTAAAATGCCCCAGGGATCATACTGATCCAGCTTTTAATCTGCAGCAGGGATTTTAGAGTCTTGTTCTGCTGTGAGTTCCTTTCCCAAGATGCAGAGCTCTGAGATGATCCCTCTCGTGCCTCCCTGTTGGCCCCAAAATGTTGATGAATTCATGTTGAAGTGTGCGTGTGTCTGTGCTGAATGGTGGTTCTCCAGCAGTGCCTCCACTGATCTTCCAACATCCAGAGAAACAGAATGAGGTGACTGCAAAACTACCCTGGATATAAGGAATCTTTCACCAGAGAGGTATCTCCCAAGATAGAGATATCATGATTTTTATTGTTTTATATGTACTGATGAGTTAATACCATAATGGTTAGTGTGGAGTTAAAAAATATCTGTGTTGTGTTACACTTTTCTGTAGCACTTGGTGCAGGACCTCAAAGGTGGAAGTGGAAATGGTTGGCACTTGCAATCAAAAGTCGTAGATTTTCTACTAAATTTGATCAAGTAGCTAAAAACAAGAAAAAGAGAGGAAATACTAGTTTTCTTTCTTCTCTTGTAGGAATTTTTCCAAGATATTATCTTTGCCAAAAAAATCTATTCCCAACACAAGTGATCTAAGAGCAGAGCAGCCACTCATATGATGTAAACCAGCATTGCTCCACTAAGCCATAACTTAGTGAGAAGAAGAGCTGATCAAATGTATTTGAGAGAGGTGCAGTAAATTAATATGGCCACTCTCTCTTTTTTTCAACAGTAATATTTTTCTGACTTTGCATAAGGGTCAATGAAGTGTTAAATTGAGGGTGATTAAATACAGAGTGTGAAGGAAATGATTCCAAGAGCAAGAATCAGGGAGAAGATATGAATGAGGATGCAATAAAAATAAGGTAATCGTTGAATGATAAAAACACCTTCTGATGTGCAGAGCCCAAAGCTGTAGTGACTCCTTTACTGGGGAAATATCAAACAAAACTCTTTCCTTGCCGTGTAACTGAGGTTTCGGGGTAGTCTTATGAAAAGTGTTTTGTAATTTTCAGTTTTGTCTCTGTACCTGGAACTGATCTACTTAGAACTGAAATTTTTAAAAAGGCACTGAGTCAAGAAACTCAGAACTACTTTTTTAATAATATGATCCCCAGGCCCAGTTCTTCCAGGAAAATTATTTTTCCTAACTGTATAAAAGGCTTCTATTTGTTGTCCTGCCTTTACATCGCTGTTATAATGCAACTTGGAAAGATGCTTATCTTAAATTTCCTAAGGACATGCAAATCAGAGGGGGTATTTTCCAAGTAGTATGTAAATTGACACCATTATAAAGCAGGTTTTGTTCAATTTTTGTATGGACTAGGTTTACTACAGAAATAAGTAGTTCTATATCGTCTTAAGATCCCATGGAGTTCCCAGTTAATGCTGAAGCCACTTTGGTCTGCAGATTCCCATGTTGCTCCAACATGAGTTTATGACTAGGTACAATTCCTCACATTCACTTGTAATATCTGTCCATTGAATTTTAAAACATGGCACAGAAAAGAAATCAGACCATCAATGTCTACATTACCCTTGTGAAATAAAGCCTTATTTTGCAGATATTGTCTTCTGAATAAAACATTGCTCCCAAGTTGTAATCTAATTCCCCAACAGGTAAACAGGGAATTCTGCAACGAAGCTGATGAAACTAAAGTCAGGCTCACATCAATAAAAACTGTCCTTAAAATATTCTTAAAGTGGAGGAGTATACCGTGGGTTTAGAATACAGAGAAATAGAGATTTACAGTCAGGGAGAAGTCGATGATGAAAAAGTGGAGAGGTTTTATGAGCCCTGAGGCAACAAAATGATGAGATAGCGGTCAGGCCATTTGAAAGAAAGGCTCAGAAATCACTCTCAAAGAGGGCTGTTGATTTTCCGTGTTAATAATTGATAAAATAATGTACAGACATCTTAGCTGTAGATGTAAGTGCCAAAAGCTGTGAAGCTGCATTAATATAATACTGCATTGCTTTGATGTGAAGGTTTAAAGTGTCACACACACGCACGCACACCCTTAAATGTTTTATGCAGAAATAAGTCACTAATGATCCATTCATGAAGCATTCCCAGTGATTTGATCTTTATGAAGCTCTGGTGTGTAAGATGGAACACAGTCCTCCAGATGATATTTCTCTGGTGCTCTGTAGAGCGACTTTACAGGTTTTTTTCCTGCTTCTGAAATGGGTCATATATTGCCTTTGCCTTTCCTGAGCTTATGGGGGTCCCGTCATTCCCATTTTCTTAATACAGCTTTGATACATCTAGAGGAATGGGTAGAGTGGAGAAAAGAAGTGCTGTTATTTGCTGGCTGCAAAACTTGCTAATGGAGCTTGGAACTTTTTTTTCCCATTGCCTGTGAGTTTCCTGCATGTGCTTTTTGGCAAATTATTGATGTTAAGGACCATTCAACTGCCACAGACCAGAGTGTTCTGAGGCTGCAGGGGAAAATGGTGTTGAATAAGAAGACAATTGGGAGCAAATTAACCATAATGGGGATTCAGCATCATTCTTCCTTGTACTGCAGATGCGGTGACTCAAGAGCAACAATTTCTTCAACCCCAGACTAAACTATAGTCAAGAAAAGCTGAAGGAATTTGATATGCTAGAAATAGATCAATGTCTGCTTTAATATGGCTTCATGTCAGGTTTCTGTTTAGTTTCTACCTAGAAGCTAAGCTAGAAAAAACAAAGCTTGCTTTTTAATTCCTTGATACCAAGTGTCTGTGTAGTGAATAAAAGGAGCAGTTCTGTCAAAGTGAGGAAGAGTGTTGAATGAGGCTTTGTCCCAAATATTAGATGTCCATCACTCTGAAACTGTTTAATCTGTTACAAGAGCGAAAGGAACTTTTACAGGGACTTTGTTCATCATATTGAGGATCACTCTTTTTTGTCTGTCCAAAGAGAAGAGTTACAGTCCCAGTTATTCCTTCTGCATTGCTCCCATGCTCCTACTGAGTCCTGGCGAAGGGTTACCACTGAGAATTAATCTTTCCGTTGTTTCTTCGAGCAAAGGTACCAAACCTGCAAACAAAGGGACAGTTTCCTTTTTAAAATGTCTCTGCTACCGTGATGAATTTTAATTTAGTTACAAGATTTAAGTTCAGACTGTTATTCTGGATTCAAGTAGTCTGGGGGTTTTTTTTGAAATATAATAGTTTCTGTGTTGATTCTGATCTTTACTCACTGAGATCTTTCATTTTGATAAATCACATGGTAATGTAGAGTTCCGATTAATGCATATTGATGACTTCTGCAGTAATTATTGATATTAGAACTGGAAATATTCTACTCACCTGCCCACCACTGGATTGCTATCATTAGTAATTATTTTATGTCCTTTATTTGCACTGTGATATTTCCTCCTAGCTCATATATCTTTATAGGAAGACTTAAACATTAAAAGATTTGGATAGTGGATTCAAAATGCAAATATCTGGTAAACTGACTTATTTTGTTCATATTTCCTTCATCTTCTGTGTGGAGGGCCATGACATAGACTGTGTGCTATTTGGTTGCTAATAGACAGTACCAGTGTGAAACCACAATTAGTTGATTTTACACTTCCGTCCGGTGAGTGACTTGCATCTTGTGTATATGTTTCTTTTAAAATCACTCTGAGACTTATTTTCTTTTCTGCTTTCGCTCTCCCACTTCAACAGTTGCTCAGAAACACCCACCCCATTCCTGCTTTCTGGGGAAGGTGGCAATTTCCTCATTTGAATCTGCTTTCTCATTTGAGGCTTCAAGAGGCATCTGGAGGCAGCAAAGAGGGCTCACATTCAATTGCAGCAGCAATTACAGATCAGAAGCACTGGCAGGTTATGCTGAGCATCACCTGCAGCCCTAAAGGCTCAGACCTTGGGACTCTTTGTCACACAGGTATCACTGTCCAAAAGAACAGCTCTGCAGTTTTCAAGAGTGTTGCACCTGTGAGAGAGACTCTGGACTTTCACGACAGCTTTTAGACAAGAGAGTGGTACCTCCCCTTGTAGCTGGAGTTGCCATTGGTCACCTTGTGATGTGGCTGATCTGGAGTTTTCAGCTTTGCCAGCTCTTCCTGAGGGCAGGACAAAGACAGAGCCTGTTAACGGTGCGTTGCTGCAACCTTCCTTTAGAGAGAAAAACTTTGCTTTTCATAAACTCAGCACCATGGCCAGCAGCAGGGAAATAGAACACTGGAAGCAGTGTCACAGCGTTCAAACTTACACAAAAGGTACTTTAGATTAAATAAATAAATAAGTAGAACTGAAACAGGAAATGGTTTGTGTATTCTCTTCGTGGTAGCACAGGTGGTGCTTTGACATTTGAGGCATCTATTTGCTCATGGTCTGGCAGCTGGGTCAGACGAGGCAGCTGAGTAGATGTTTCAATACAGAATGAACAGAAATAAGCCATTCCTGAGTCCAAATTACCCTTATTTTCAGTATTTACACTGTCCCAAGCTCCAGGACAAATCCATTTTACAATATAAGAGAGTGAAAGCTTCAAATGTAAAGTTTGTTACCTGCTTTGCATATTAAACTCTTAGTTTAAATTCTGCCTTTTCCACACGGCATATATTAAAATAAATGAAAATATATTCGGTCTGATTCTCCTTTCAGCAAGACAGATTTCCCAATTGTGCGATTCCAGTGCTGGCAATAATGGCTTTGCTCACTCAAATTACGTAGAAGAAAAGAAAAATCAAATCACAAAATATTTATGTTTAAAACCATACAGGAAACAGGCTAACGGCTTGCAAGGATGACTGAAGCAATGTAATAGCCCATAAAGTGTTCTTTGGCATGACTTTTTGCTTGTTTATGTAGTTTTCCTGTCAAAGCAAAAATGCCGGTGGACTTCACAAGTGTTGGCCTATTCAGAAATGTGCAGCAACTGTCTTTTCAGACCTTCCACGAGGAAAGCATTTGTTACTTCGGTGACAGTCTGTGAAACTGTAAATTACACTGTAGTTATGTCAAAGGCATTCTGAGATAAAATTACAGCAAATAAGATATAAAATGAAAAGCTAAGCCTTTCCGGCTGTAAATCCATAGGCTGCTGTGAGAGTTCCTTTATGTCCAGCAGATGTCAATGTGGTGATAAGCTAAAGCACGTCAGGAACCAAACCAAGCCTGGCCATGTTCAGGGTAAAGGTAGAGCAACCATTCGCATTCCAGGTGCCAGACTCAGACAGGCTCTCTCAGTCCAATGGAGCATTGATTTAATTTCTTTGGACAACTCTTCAAAAACTGGTTCTGTGTGTCCACACACAGTCCACATGGATTTAACTGCAGTTAAAATTGACGTAGGACATCACTTGGCTTTTTGCTTTCCGTTTCTCCTCATCCTCAGCTCCTGCAAATATGACGGTCTGTCTTTATACCGACGTGCAGAATGATTAATGTAGGCTGTTGTACCAACGCTTTTCTCCAGTGCTTGTCAGATTTTCTCTCCAGCCTTATCCAGGGAATTCCCTGTTGTGCTATTTGTTGTGTTACATGTTATTTCAAATAATGGATGTTTCACTGATGTTAATTATGTAGGAAATAGGAGCAGTGGATGGTGGTTAACACTTAGTAGGTGGATAACTTGTCCTCTAAGTAGTTCTTCTATTTAGTCTTTTACTGTCATGTTTGAACACTCTATTGATTTTCTTTAAATTCATCATATTGTTTAGCTGTTTTTTTTTTTACTGTACATGATGTTTGAGTATTGCTCTATTGATTTCCCAACAAGACATTTTAGTTTCAAAATATTAATGACTCAAACTCTAAGTAACTGGTACACATGTGGGTTCTTTTTGTTTCATAAAATCATTCAACAATGGCCAAGAAAACCTTTCTGCCTTTCTTGCCTTTTGTGTGGAATCATTTATCTAGAACACTGGTTAACAGCAAATCTTCCAGTGGAGAAGATGGAAGCGTCACAAAATCCATTAGGAAATCATTATCTGTGTAAGATGCCTTAAGCTGAGGCAGCTGTCCCCTCACTGATGAGTCTCTGGGCAACGCTGTGGTGAGGCCACGCTGTACAGGAAAGCTCAGAGCTGGTCTGAGCTGCAAACATCCAAGAATTGCCACCTACACGGGTTTAAGTGGCTGTAACCGTGACTTTCCTCTGGCTGAATGGCTTTGTGCCATTGTTTCCAATATTAATAGCAAGTTTATATTTGGCTCAAAATCTTAAAAAAAAAAAAAAAATGAAAAGAAATGATACTTTGATCTTATCACACCACATCTGTAGCTCTTTCCTCAGCAGTGCTTCTGCTTGACTGAGGCAAATTGTCATCTCCTAGAACCTGAGATACACAGCGGGCTTTCTCCAGCATCATTCCCTCCCATGCCTTTTAGCACTGTGCTTGGGTTCTCTGGGGAATAACTGCCAATAAACAGCCATAAAAGCAGTAGTAGACCTCCCTCCTGTTTGTGTTTCCCTCACTGCTGACCTCTGCTTTCTTAGATAAGAAGGTGGTGATATGCACATAAAGGAACTGCTCTCCACTGTTGAATATTTCATATGAGTTTCTTGTTGAAAGATTGATTTTTGCCACAGATCTCTGACTTTATTTGTTGTCAAGAGGAACATGCACACTGTGTTTTCAAAATGTAAATATGAATATTTGCTCTTTTGTCTGTGTTGGAGGGCTCTGACTGTGACATGTCATGAGCTCTTTTTTCTTCAAGAACCTGAAACTTGCAAGCAAAGATATTTTCAGGTTGAAATTGCTATTCAGTTCAATCCTCCTGAGAACTTCTTGCACCTCTATATGTTTGCATAAATTCTCAGTCTTAGACCAGTGTTTGGCAAATCACACAAGGGCAGGAAGTACCATAAGTTGATATAATATATTATAGAAGATAGACTAAAATAAGATTTTTGTACTGGTTTATCTTCAACAGTATTTGTGTATCTTGAGAGTTGTTTTAAACCTGAACAGTCTAGTTGTGGCTTAGCATAATAACACATTTTGGTTACAATACAGCAGTTTTGCATAACAGTTTGTCCGACAGCAGCTGCCACAAGGGACTAAACAAGAAATTCTGTTACTTCATTTTGTGAACACTAGACTCAGCTTTTATTATAGTGTAATAAGTGCATTAAGCCTGCAACCTCTGGAAGTTTGGGAAATATGTTTGACTTGAATCACACCTAGTGTATCAATTTTATTCAATTATTGAAAACATCGGTCATGGGGCTATGTTTGTACCCCTTGTAAGTACAAGTAAGCAAGTACCCATTCCCATGAAATTTATCCTTGGAAGATTCCCTCAGAAGGGAGCATTGCCTTAAGGAAAATCTCCCAAACGTTTTGTTCTTGAAGTGTGACTTTCTGACATAACAATTCAGATATCTAATTTTTGAATTCGGATTGCCTGTCATGCTGTAAAGTGTCCCTTTGTCACTGTCCAATGGCCCTGAAGCCTTCTAAATTTTTCCAATGTCCTGCTGAAGGCTTCTGTAAACTCCCTCTCTAGTTTTTGTCCTGGCTGTTTGGCACGAGCAGAAGTTGTTTCTTGTGCTGCCAGGGAGGAGTGAAGCCGGGACAGAAGCCCCCTGGCGCAGTGAGCTGGGCTGGGGGAGTATAAACTCCATGGGCTCTACAAACCACGTTGTTCTGAGCTACTTGAAGTGCTGCTCTTCCTGAAGGAACATTCCCAACTTACCGAGCTCTAATTAAGCATAAAGCCATTGGGGCTCAGTAATTTTCCAATTATACTTTCAAGAGGATAGAAGACTCTCTTCATCTGACACTCACCTTCATTGCACCTCACTCAAAATCAGGAGAAGGGGGAGGACTCAGGAGTCAGGTCAAGATGCTGCATGGACTGTGCAAGACCATGGGTACAGCAACTGCTGCTGCTGATTCAGAGGAAGATTTCTCTTTAAAACAGGTTGCATGATTGCGAATACCATAAATCATCTTTATTTTCAAAAGAAAAAATTCCTTATATATTTCTTCTCTTCGTTTCGGCATTGCTGAACGCTCCTCCTGGGTTTTGCCACTCCAGCAAAGCTCTTTCCAAACATTCCACGGGAGGGGGCATCCACCAACACATCAGCTAAGCCTGTGCAGCAACGCTGCCTTCAACAAGACGTTTCATCTCACTCTGGAGAAAAGTTATTTACTGGTTTGTCCTCAGTTAGTCCTCAGCTGTTAACCATAGATTATTTTTTTTTCCTAATAGCTGTATGGAACCTGGGGGGCAACACCCATTGGGATCTGTCTGCTAACTTAGATCAAATTTTAGTTCCAAATATATTTACTGTCACTTCTTTTATATGGGACTTGTAAATCTTTTCATGTAGAAACAGTGTGGAACTAAAGGTCTAAACTCTCCCTTTGATGTCAGTAAGAACTCCCTGCTTAGCTGGATTGCTCTATAATATTATACATCCACTGGAGGGGAAAAAAAACCCCAAACTTGATAATGGGTTGTTACAAACTTGATAGGAATTTTTAAATTAAACTTTAAGTGAGCATATTGATAAGCTGGTATAATAAGCTCTGCTGTAGGCTTGGGGAAACACTCATAAATATACATAAATGATGAAATCAGAAGTAAAAGTCATCTAGATCTTCCCATTTGTGTGCAACAGGTTTTGTAAATCAGCTATATATGTGATTTACATCTTAAACGAGCTATGGATGCCATATGGCTTCCCTGTGTATCCAAAACATTACAACCCTTGCTGAGGAAATAGTATTAAGGACATTTTATTCTTGGTTTATTGCAGTATTTCTTCTGAGTGGTGAATACATTTTGAGCTGCCCTTAAATGTGGGCATGTTGTGCTTTCTAGAATAGAAACAGATATGTTGATCCCTTCCTTACCCACAAAGCAAAAAACCCTATCCTTTTGGGAGTGGTAACTATTCTGTGTCCTACTGATGCCTCTCTCCTGGCTCTCGTGAAGTTTGGGGTTTAAAAGACAATCCCTGAGAGTTGTTCAGAGTATTTATTCCTTTCTGATAAACGTATATTGTAATCATCTCTATTGGTCACATCCTTTGGTCTTGACATTTTTAAGGTCATTTCCAGAATGTTTCCATATTTCAAGACATGTACATTTTTATGTAACACCCTAATGCCTTCACCTACATAGAAATTTCGTTAATATTTTTATATATCGCTCTTCAGGATTTTATGCATATAATGAGATTAATTCTTCTTTTCCTTCCTTACTATAAATCCTGGATAGCATCAAGAATGCAATCTGGTATAAATTTTCTTGTTCCACTGGCCTTGTGCAGTGCCATATAGCTGACTGTAATTCCTAAACCAATGTAGGCTCACTGCAAGACCATATTAACTGAAGACTTTCCAAAATTCTGATTTCACACTAATATAGATTGAATAACACTTAAATGAGGGAAATGATAATTTTGTGCATCAGCACTCTGATGTTTACACTGTATCACATGTTGTGTGGTTTATGCCCTCTCTAACAACTCTGCATATTTTCTGTTCTACGATTTTTTTCTGCGTTCCCAAAGAGCTGAATATGCTCTTCCTTATTAAGAGTCAGTATTTCAGCTGTCTTCTTTTCATAGGGCAACCAACAGCAAAGAGGAAGAAAGAGAAAAATAACAGTAATAACTTCCACTTGTACAGCATCTTTCATCTCTGTCTCCAAAGCCAAACATCATTAGTGAGATGGGACTGTTGGTTTTATTTGTGACCTGCATCCAGGCTACCTTTTCTTTTGATCCTGCTAGAGGTAATTAGGGAAAGGAGAATAGGTGGGTGGCCAGGAAGAAGCCAGCTCAGATGTTAGCAGGAGCACTGCTGAGTACTTAGCTTTCCAATTTCCCCTTGCTTGTGAGGAAACAGCATCCTTTCCTGGACATGTCCTTCTGAATGGGGCATAAAGAATCTAAGGCATGCTTAGTCATTAAATATCTTGCAGATTATTTTCTCAGAGCTGGATTCCAACCCATTTACTTCCACTTCAGCTTCTGATGTTCTTCCCAATTTAAATGAATACAATATGCTCCCCTCCAGGCCCTAATTAATGTGTAGTTGTTTAGTTCTGTTGTGAGATACGGAAAAGCCTCTGATCTTGTCTAGAGAAACAGCTGTGATTCCTGCATCTGTGATGCAGCGCAGCTTAGCCAGGTAGCAGAGTATTTTGAAATCTTTTGCTCAACAGAACGATTCTTTCCAGCCCCGAGTCTGCTCATGTACAAAAATAAATCAGAACCTGTTCAGTCACAGTGATTATGCTTTTCCCCTCACGGCAGTGTATCTGTCCCCGTGCTTTCAAAGTGGTGATGTTAATTTTTGCACAGAGAAACCAAAGCAGAGCACCTTAACTGAATTGATCCTGGCAGATGTTCCGAGATAATGATGGTCTTCAAATACAGCACCGACATCTTCACCCCCTCCCCTCTGTCCTCGCAGGTGACAGGAAGAAACACAGCTCATGCTGATCAAACCTTTCCTCTGGTGGGACTCCAGCTATTGATATTGTCATTATCAATACAGTCACTGTTGATCCAGTTTCTCAGATTTCCGCTTTGCTTTGATTTTGCCCAGTGAAATGAGACACAGAGGATGTCTCCCTGCAATTCAAGTTTATGTGCCAGCCTTCTTCACGTGCCTTGCAAATGGCCTGTGGTGGTTCTGCCAGTGCAGTCCACGTTCTTCAGTCTTTAAATCAGACACTTCTTTTATTTCATACCGCATAAGCTTGCACAGTCAAAGCCACATTCTCTTTGGCTGCTGTTTTTTTGTATTCACTAAGGACCAGAGCCCTGATTTCTTGTTTCACTACTGATCTCGTGACTGTTGTGATGACAGCAGCACCAGCAACGTTTAAAGCTGACATGACTTAGTATTTATAAAAAGAAGCCAAGACAGAAATAATAGGCATGTAAATTTTTAGCCCTTTCCAACCTGATTATGATTTATTTTCTCCTGCCTGCAGTCAAATAGCAGCCTCAGGCTCTGCTGCAGCCTCTCACCCAGGGCTGAGGAGATACAGTGGATATATCAAGTATATTAGGAAACCTCAATAATCTGTAATCACAGAACTGCTCCAGACAACTGTTTAAGAATAGCAGTATTTATGTAAACAATGTCACTACAGCTCATTACAATTTTGTGTGCTTTCTTCAGAGATGCTGATCTTATCTTACAGCTATCAAGGTGTTGAATCTTATCTTGCTTGTGTTTTTAATTCCCTTCTCCTATGCAAAGAGTGTAAACTCTATACGGTAAGAACAATTTCTGTGTGGCTTATGTGTCCTGCTCCTGCCATCAGGAGATCCTGATCCATCAGGATGGGGGCTGTGACTTCACTGTGATTTTGGTACAAAGTACAAGTTTTGGTTCACATCAATCTGAGTAAAATCTGGTACAAAAAAACCCAAACCATCTCTGCACATGGGAAGAAGTTTAGTGAGAGATTTCTTGGGGACCTGTTATTAAGTTTCTGCTCCTCCTTAAGATGATAGGGAAAAGAGAGAGAGGAATACAACCCAAAAAAACCAAATGATGCCCATCACCTGCTCATCGATGCCTGAGCAGCAACTGGTGCCTCCCAGCCAACTCCCCCCAGTTTCTATACTGAGCATGATACTCTGTGGTGTGCAATATCCCTTTGGATATCTGGATCAGCTGTCCTGGCCACATTCCCCTGTGGCTTCCTGGGCAGAGCAGGAGAAACTGAAAAGTCCTTGACTTAGAGAACACAAAACTTAGCAACAACTACAACATCAATGTGTGATCAACATTATTCTCATATTAAATCCAAACCACAGCACTGCAGCAGCTACTAAGAAGAGAATGAATTCTATCCCAGCTGCAACCAGGACACAGAGTACCAGTGTCCTGTGGTGTGGTTCCGGCTGTGGGTAGAGTAAAAATACAGAGAATCCCAAAGAGAAATGGGGCTACTCTGGGATTCTGGGATGTGTTCATCTCTTTCTGCTGTTCTGTGGGAAAATAAAATCAATCAGTACAATGTGAACTGGAAGGAAAGTATGAGAGTCAAAATGTGACAGTCATCCATGGGTTAAGGAAAAGGAGAGGAAAAAAAAAGTGTGAAATCTTTTTGCTATCCCAAAAAAGACAGAGAGGAACATCATGAGCAGGGTCTCATATTTCCCCAGTAACTAAATATTGCTTTGGCTTTATTGCTCAGTTGACTTACAGAGAATGGATTTGTGGTTAGAGGAAAGACTTTTAAAATTGCAACTAGACTACTTTTTTTTTTTTGACCAAAGAATTTTTGATTAAAAACATGGCTTGAAGCTTAATTTCATTTTTTAGAGGAGTTCTTTCTTCAGTCAGAATTTTACAGACCTATTTAAACAAAAAGTAGAAATTATAATAAATTATACACTGACGTTACTTTTGCTCCTCTTTAGCCCCATATTTTTAAATGGAGCTTGAAGGCAAAACTAATTAATGAGAAGGCACATACAAAAAATGAGTTCAGAAGTACAGAAATCTCAGTGTTGCCTCGAGCAAAGAGCCCTCAACACGCTGAGCCAAATATAGAGAGTTTTACTGGGAAAATTTAACTCTTAAATTCAGACCTTCCCCTTCACCCTCCTTTCTTTCAAGTCACCTTGTGTAAGATTAATCAATTGACCAAGATGGAGTTTTCCTGAGTGATTTGTGGTTTGAAACAGCCAAGTGCTTTCAGACTCTCTCTTTTCATTTCCTTAAAGAAATCTGAGCTTTAAAGTGAATCCTTCTGTCTGTGAGCAAAGGAAGAACAAACTCTTCTGGTTTGAGAGTCAGGGAGATGGGCTGATAAAGTCATCGGTAGCTGCTGAAGACATGGGTCTGTGTCTGCTCTTACAGGATCCTCGTCCTGATCTGCCCAAATGAAAACAAGAGGACAAAAACCCCCAAAAAACAAACCAAAACAAACATAAAACCAACCAACCAACAAACAAAGGTAGAGAAATCACCATGCAAATATTTGGGTTCAAACCATAAAACCAAAACAGCTGATAGATCACACTTTTACCCCTTTCTTAAATGCTTATGCTCCCTGGGTGACAGAGGTTCTTCTGGAGGCTTGTTTGCAAATTCCTGAATGATAGGGCCAACAGCTGGAAGCTTTGAAAGAAACTTTGAAATTGTGGGGGTTTTTTTCACTGAATTCCAGTCATCACTGCAGATTTCATCCCATCGGTCAGACAATATAAATTGTGATTTTTTCGCAAGCTGTGCCATGTCACTCTAATTTGGAATAATGGGAATTGAAAGCAACCAGGAGCATTTCTCTGGGCTATGAATATATTGCCTCTTGAAAAATGGGAATAAAAATTCACATCTTCAGCTGGGATTCTTGTTCCTATGCCAGCAAAATGTTTGATACCACAATAGAAAAGAGTGTTTTATTTATTTTAGAACATGGTTGGAACAATTATTTTCTATTACAAGCAGAACAACCATAACTTAAATTGACAGTGCTAAATACTGTGGTAAATCTGAAAACAATTCCTTTGTTGCTTGACAGCAACTGACCTAAAATACGAATCACATTCCAAAAATGTGTCCAAACTATTAACACAAATTTGTCCAGAATCCATCAATGCTTAAGCAGTAGGCCAAGTACTGCTTTCATCCACCTCTGACTTCAGTGACATGTTTTTCCAGTAGGTTTCACAAACATAATGAAGAAATTAGGATAATAAATCTTTCCTTTCATATACATCTTAATGAATATTGGACAAGATGGGCTGTGCTTTCTGTAGCTCCTGGTGGCCTTGTGCCTGTGCAGTGCAGAACTCGGTTGCAGATGCACCTCTCTTGGCAGCATCTGAGGGGGACTGCAGCCAGAAGCATGCCTAGGTTGTGCAGGGAATTCTCCAAATCCAGGTAAAATATTTCATGCCAAGGTGTAACAAGATCCATCAGCCAGTCTTGGATTATACAGCCAAGTTCTTCCCTATATTGACCTGCTAAAGCGTTGGTTTAAAAAGTATTAGCGCTGTAGAGATGCTGAAGTTCCCCTGGGCTGGGAGTGCTCCTTGAATGGCTCTGCTTCCCATCCAGCAGCCCAGCCTGGCTCTGCCTAGCACTGAGCTCGGTCCTCCAGCACACTGGGATTTCCCTGACCTAACCCTGTGGAGGAGCCACTCAGACACACGTGCCTCTGGTGTAACACAAAAGGAAAGGGTGAAAAGGAGGGTGGCAGAGCAGCAAAACTGCAGCATCCTACTGCTGTGTGAATCAGGGCTTGGAAAAGCTGGGACAGGGCATGATGCAGGAGCAGTGAGAATACTTGAGCAATGCGCCCAGAGTCCCCAGCCAGACTAATGTGAGCTGTTCCTGCAGGGAAAGAATCAGATAGGAAAACAACACTGCTGAAAGTGTGCTTTTGTCATCCAGAAACACTTAAGCTGCATGAATCAAATTGCATTCGGTATGCCAAGGGCATGAATAACTCCACAGACTGCAAAGGCAGTGCATCAGCTTGGATGATAACCAGTGTCAAGGCAGCAGGCTCCACTCACTGTTTTCACTGGAGTTTTACAGAATAAGGAAGGAGGAAATGTCCCTAACGAGAAAGTGGGTCAGATACCAGTGAAAAAGAACAAAAAAGAACAAGAATCAGAGAGCCCACAAGCTGCATCCCAACAGCTCTGAATCAGGGGACAGAATCTGTGTGAGCACAAATGTCACTTTTCTTGCCCTTAACGAACCCTTACAGACCTCCCACGCTGCTGTAAAGGACGCTGGGCTCGTCCAGCAGCTTTGTTAAGTACAGAGCCTTAAATGCTGCAGACGATGCTTCAGATTCCTGAAGCGTGATTTCTGTCAGTAGAAAAGTGCTTTCCCCTGTTAAGCAGGGCAGGTCTCTGACCTGGGAAAATCCTTAATCCTGCTGGTGACAGTTCCTTTTAACTGCCTGGGTCTGGCTTAAAATACAGTTTCTGTGAAGAGAGTTTGATGGATGGAAACAAGGCTGCTTCTTACTTCATTTTGCCTGGTGAGCTTTCACGTTATTTTATTTAGAACACAGGAACAGCCTCCTAGCCTGGAGCTACCTGTCTGTTCTACATGGAGCAGTGTAAAGGCTTGGCCCATTGCTGCAAAAATAAATAGGGTGCATGTATTTTGTGCTCCAGGTAATGTGTTGTTTTGTGTGCAGATCTAGAGCACTGAAGAGATTGAGCGTTATTCCAAAGCCCAGTAAAAGCTGGGTAAAACAAAGGAAAAATGCAAGTGACCCAGTAGAAAATACATGTGGAGAGCTGTTCATGCACCATGATATGGACACCCTGGGTAGGCACAATTTAAAGTGTTTTCTCTGCTTGCTCCCCACCGTGCCTGTCTGAGCCTTTCCTTCATTGGCAGAGTTGATCCCGCTTCTCCCAAACATCCATAAGGTGTTTAATGGTTATAGGAGACTGGTTTGAGTCTTGTGCCACAGGCTCCCTAAGCAGATTTCAGGCAGTTAGGGCTTGGGCTCTTCATCCTGCCGTTCTCCACCCTTGAACTGTGCTGACCATCATCCTGCACCTGCCAGTGGGAACGGACACCTCCAACCCTCCCAGCAACCTCCCTCACTTCCCTCCTCACTTCCCACCTCCTCTGCTAGAAGGATGTTAAATGTGCAGTGGCTTGTCTCAACCCTGAGCTATAGATCTTTGTCTTATCACATGACAGTTATACAGAGACTTCAAGTGACAGCTCAGTATTTCCCATGTTCCCTCATTTTCATTTGGTAATTGAAGAAAACTTATGATCCTATTAGCAAGTTGCTTGTTTGTGCTTTTTGTCTATAAGTTTCAGCCTTTTGATGGATGTGTTATGTACATGCTGACTGATTAAATATGACAGTAAATGAAAATATATTCAATTATCCAGGCATGAATTGCCAGCCAAAGTATTCTTGTATAAACCCAAAGAATGCTTGAGGATTGTAGGGGTTACACTGTGCCCTGCAGCAGGATCTGGAGTTCAAAGTGTCAAGCAGTAGGACAAGGGGGCTCGGTCTTAAGCTGTGCCAGGGGAGGTTTAGGTTGGATATTAGGAAGAAATTTTTTACAGAGAGGGTAATCAGGCATTGGAATGGGCTGCCCAGGGAGGGGGTGGATTCACCCTCCCTGGAGATGTTTAAGCTGAGACTGGATGTGGCATCAGTGCCATCGGCTGGAAACCATGGCGGGGTTGGAGCAAGGGTTGGACTTGATGGTCTCAGAGGGCTTTTCCAGCCTGGCTGATTCTCTGATTTTCTAAGTTCAAAGAGTCAGTCCCACCAAGGGGTTTAGTGCAGTCAGATCTACCAGACTTGGCTTGTTTGGTACTGCAGCTGCAATGCCAACTCCCTCCTGGGTTCTTCCCAACAAGAGCCTGGGTTTTTGTTGGGTTGGTTTTTTTTCCTTATGGAAAACGAGGCATGAGATGCAGATGAGCGCCAGGACCAGTGGAGATGTGATGCTCCCCTACTCAGCTCCAGGCTCTGCCCTTGGCAGCCAGTCCCTCTGCTTCCCTTTCCCCACAAGCTTTCTGTGATATTAAAGGAGTAGTTGTGCTGAACCATCTTACAATAAAAAGCAGCTTTTCCAATTAAATTCTCTGTCTTCCCGGATCAAAGTCATTGTGGAGCTCTTGCTGAACCTGTTTACTCATCATGAGTTGATGCAAAGTGTGCAAACCCCAGAAGAATGTGTTCTACCACAGAGACCAAGAAGGAAACATTAACATTTTCCCTGTCAGACTTCAGGTGATGTCGATCTATTTTTCTTTTATACAAGAATAGTGAAATACAAACACAGGAAAATTGTGATGTCAACTTGTAGTCCAAGATCAGGAATTTTTTGCTGGCTTGTGATATCTTACCACCTACATCCTTCCCCCCTCTCCATAATCAGCAACCTGCAGAAGGCTGTAAACCTTTTGTGAGTAGTTTAAATCTTCCCACGACACTGTTTTACATTTTAGTTCCAAAGGTCCCAATTTTGCTAACCTGTTAAATGTGCCCTGTGGATTGAGAATGATCGCAAAGTTCTCTGCAAGGGATTTACGTGTAGGAATAACACCCTTTCCCTAGGGAAAGCAGTCACCAGCTAAAGGAAAAAAGCATTATACTTTAAGTATTTCAGTGTTATAGGTTGGAATAAGTGGAGTTACAGGGTTTAAAAAAAAATTCCTTCAAGGGAAGGGAAAAGAAGCTTTAGTCCTTAAGTTACAAAGGCAAAGACTCTTTCCATCCTGTTTAAATGAGAGACAGCACCTTCACTGGCACTGACCTGGATTTTTTTTCGATAGACAGATATGCACATATTTTGAGATGCGCTCCCCTGTTCAGCTCCCAACCATCGCACCCTGCCACTGCCCACGCAGCCCCTGGTTGGCAGAGCTTTCCCCCTCCCACCCCTGTGCAATCCAATTACCTCAGTTGTGAGGAACAAAGCTCAGTCAAGGCTCAAACGTAGCGGAAAGAGGAGAAAAGTCATAAAGGGAAAGTTAATGGCCCAGCAATCCCTGTTGGGAGCACTGCTGAAACGGGCTCGGTTATTTCTGCCGTATCAATCACACCTCTGATGGTTTCCTTGTTGCTGCTCTTCCTGGGGAAAGATCCAGGTGAAGAATCCCCCACCCCTAAAAAGAAGCTCAGCTGCCTGGCAGGGGGCTTGTTAGCCAGGGACAACCTGTGGTACTTGTACCAGTGTCACCTCGAGGTTCTGCTCTCTGCTTGTTCAGCAGAGTACCCCCATCAGCATCAGTGTCTTCTCAAACGCTCATTCATTTTAAATTAATCGACGCCTGAGTGCTGACAATTTGTTTTGGGTACAGCAAGCTCCTCAAAATGCTGTTGTGGAACAAAAAGGTCTCTGACAGGAGTTATATAATAATATTTAAAAACCCAAGGTTTTGGCTGATGTTCTTTCCAGAAGGTTGCTTTGGTGCTTAATTTTCATTCGAAGTAGGCTTCTAAACCAGCTGCGAAGATCACTGTATATGTGTTTATTGGGCCTATTTACAGGCTAACCTGGATCTATAGATGCTACTGATTTCGAATATAGCTCTTGAATATAAACATGTGGATATGTCAGTGATATGCACCTTTTAAATTCAGTAAAACATAAAATCTGCAAAAAAGCCTTAATTTTCCTGGGCGATGGAAATGTTGTGTAATACAAGCTGTAACCTTTGTGTCAGAGATTAATTCTTTGTGTTTGTAGGCATGTGGTGGGAGAATGTCTAAACTTCTGCAAATAGTGACATATCTAGTTTTTATTTTGAGTATTACAGTTAGATAAAGAGTAGTACGGAATAGTTTTCTGTTGTATCTCGCTGGGCATGAGCAGGCTGAACCACTCCAGTGGGTTTGCATAGAATTCTACAAGCCTGGAGAAAAATAAGATCCTTCCCAGACTAGTTCTTCCTCCTTCATCTCCATCATTTGCACTAATTAGAGCATTGTGGTTTGGATGTTTCTATGCTCACAGAACTTGATGAGACCCATATTATCTTTTTTTTTGTTTGTTTGACTTCCATTCTAAAGCACTAATATTTTCAGAGATAAGTATATACAAATATTTGACTACAAGCTTCATTTTTGGGTCGTGCAATCGGGCTTCAGTTTGAAAAAACAGCTTTTCCTGCCTTCTCTTTCCATCAGGGAGTGTGAATCTTCTGTTAAGTCATGAGGTGACTATTGGAGTCTCAGGGCTGTGCTCTTCCTTGTTGTGCTTGTTGGGTAATGACTGATGCAAATTCAGAGCAAAATGCTACTGTTCTGATCCGGTAACTTTAAACTCCTACAATTGACTACGCAGAGTGTAGGGAAAGGGGGAAATTGTTTCTTAATATATTGCAGCCGGCATTTGATTGAGACCAGAGGAGAGCAAAGGGGAAAGGTCACTGTTAATTATTCTTCTGCTGAGAAAATGCAACCCGGGGATTTGAAAGAGTGTTTGATGAACTTATTCCTTGTGAATTCCCTGCGCTGGAAATGCCCTGTGTGTGCCGCCCTGCGCAGCAGACTAAGCATTATAAAGCAACAGTAAAAGTAACACTGTGAACACACAGATTTGATGTGTCTTAATGATTTCTAGATCACATTTTCTCGAATTTTCTCAAATATTACAAATAAGTCTTATTTTTTTTTAGCTGAAAAGCACACACAGCTAATGGAAGAGGTGGCTGTCCCACCAGCTCTCTCTTCGGCATCTCTTTGTAGTTTCCTTTTTTATTGCTGCCACTGCTAAACAACTTGATGTTACCAAGATGATTCACACTCATACTACAGAGAAATTTGTAATATGAATCAGGAACAATATTTGGAGCCCAGGTGCAGGGAGGGACACAGGGGAAAATAACAGTAGATTGCCTGTTGCCACTGTGACTGTAGTAAGTCTTGTTTCAAAAGATTGAGAGGATGGATTTAATATAAACTGCAGAAATACAATGTTTAGAGTGGCAAGTCATCATGAAAATTAGAAAATATATTTAGCCATTACAAGGGCACTGCATTTAGTGTATTGTATTTTTAGACTCTCAGTAAGCCAGGCACACACTGTCTCACACCCCCTGACATTTCCATTATTTGAGGCTGGTAGAGGACATAAATATTATTGCAGAATAGCAAAGCGAAACCCAAAGAAACCAACTCAATTTACCTTTGAATTTTAAGAACTTTTATGCATATACTAGGGGAAGTAATGACACAGTGTTTTACTGTAATTGAGTCATAACTTTCTGGGAGTCCAAACCACAAGCTCTTTGCCTGGTGACAGCGTTCCAGCAGCAGTGGAGGCCACCCCAGAGAGCACAAAGGGAAACCCTGAAGTATTTGAGAGCATCCCAAGGACAAGGCAGGGGATCAGGTATCAGAGACTAGAGGAGATGAGCGTAGCCAGGAGACTTGGTTAATCGATTTTCGCATCTCACAGTGCCCACTTTTCCCGTTATCCCTGATTAAAGCGAACATTCCCTTTAAAGCACGTGAACCAGTCCGACCCAGCTGCACCAGCAGCAGCAGCTGCGGAAGGAGGGACTGGGAGCACTGGGAGGCCGGCTTGGCCATGGGGAGATGTGCTGCAGACCTTCAGGATCCAAATCCAGCAGATGTTGTTGGGATGTTATATTTCTTATGCTTCTCATCTTCCTGCGTCATCTGTGGTGTCTGGCTACAGGAGCAAAAGAAATACATGGAATAAAATTCAGCCTGCCATTAACTTCTTTAAAATTTAATGCAATAGGAAGTGTACCAACAGGAGCAAATTATAAAAATCACCCATCCCTGACTTTGATGGATGTTCCCCTCACAAACTCGCCACATACTGTTTTATGAACTAGATTATTTGCCTAAGTCATCAGCTTATGATTGATTAGAGAAGCAAAATGAGGACATAATCACTTCTACATATCTTGCTTACTACAAATAAGAAAGTTTTGTACAACAATTTATTAAAAGCTGATTAGATTAAAACAAATTGTATAGTTGGAGCCCTGACAAAGGTTTCTTTTGCATTGAAGTACTCCGTGGTTAAGTCAGCTGAGGACTGACTCCATGTCTGCACCAAAGTGCTGGGGCAGGAATAATTTACTGTGTGAGTGACTGGGAGACAATAAGTAAATTCAATTTTCATGTCTACTCCATTCCAACTACTGATGACATCAGTAAAAAAATTATTCCTTTGAGAAGACAGGAAAAGTTCTTTCTTGTGGAGTTTTTTAATAAATGAGAGAGATGGGATTATTGGGCTGGAAAAAAATACTAAATTGTAATTTTTCCGAGCTTTGTACTGACAGCAATTTTTTTAATGTAGACATCCTTTTTACAATATACATTCCAGGTTTGATGAATAAATGCATATATTTTATTAGAGTGTGTGGTAATATAAAACCTAAATAAAGTGTTAAATCTGAAATCCAGGAAAGAAGCTGGAGCACATTTGTTCCTGTTCCCCAACGGTTTTGAAGTATGCATTTGATCCCCAAATGTGGAACAAGTACCGAAGCAATATAATATAACTTGTCAATTTTAAGAAAAAAAAATATGATCATACTAAGCAAAAGAGATTAAACACTATGAAAAATGAAACTATATTGAAGAGGCATAGATTTTAAGAAAAATATGCTCCCAAGGTATCCAAAACTGATTCAACTTAAACTATAACCCGTCCTGAGTAAGAAGGTAAAATTGACATTATATGAATAAAAAGCATCTTTGGGCAAGGTCCTGTCTTTATCAAAGCCTTATGATCTGCTCAATTCGCTTTCAAAGATCAGTCTCTCTCCCTCCTCTCTCTCAAATTATGAATGATGGGAAAATGAGTAAGAGAAAGCCCTTATTCTTCAGCTGGAGAGGACAGATTGCCTCCCTTGTTAGATCACTTAGTGCGGTGATGGGTGCAATGTAATGCAATAAGTGATGTGATTTCTCTTCCTCCTCCCAGTGCGTGGGGAAATGAGTCACATATTCCCAAATTACACCCCAAGAACACAGTCATCTCCAGAATTAACTTGCCATTGCTACCTGATGCGGAGGTATCTCTGCTGGAGCAGAAAACCGTCTCCTTGCAGCAGATCCACCTCATTCAAAGCAGTTGCAGTTATGGCAGGACAGAAATAGGACCTGGAGCAGGTATTTCCCCTTATTTTTTTCTAGTGGGGACTGAGACGCCATAAAACCAGTCCTGATAGGGGGAAGTGTTAATGACTGTCCCCAAATGATATTAACACATCTTTCAAATTAAGCTAAAACCACTTTGTTTTGAATAAAAGGGATAATGCAACTTAAGTAGACCTTTTACTGCATAGCATAGTAGTGGATTTCTTAGCAACATCAAGAAATTTGTAAACTCTTCTGTTGGTACAATCTCCTCTTTTCCATGAGCCTGTTTTCAGGAGGAAAAAAAAATACAGTAGTATGTAGTGAGAACTTCAGTGGTTTTAATTGCATAGGCTTGTTTGTTAGCTTTAGATGCAGAATGATTTCTAAACATGTAATTAAACTTACAGGGACTGATGGGCTTCTTACTTAAATGGCTTAAAATTAAGCATGTGCTTTTGTTGATTGATGGACTGGTTGACAACTGGGATGCTGCTTAACCACCCAGCTGGCTGCAGGCTTTGCATGGGGCAGAAAATGAAACAATATGTATAAAGATGCTATGGTCAGAGTACGTTAAAATCCTATTTCTTAGCAGGAATTTATCAATTAAGCTTTTGGTTTCAGATTTTTTTTTTACTATTTTTTTTTCTTCTAGTAGGGGAGAAAAATAGGCAAAGCTTTGTTTTTGTGTGTTTTTTCTATATTTATTTCAGCTCTCTAAAATGTCTGCCCCTTATCCATTATAAAGGATTCTGACTCGTTTCATATAAAAGGCTTATTAATGTGTCAGTGCTGCAGATTGACACAACACATCATTAAAGCTCAGATATAGTCATTACCCCGTGCTACAGTGCTTGGGATTATTAATATTTCCAGTGTTACGAGGACACAGGAGATGTGCCACTGGTGTATGCATTTCTAAGCCCTGTGATGGATTAAAAAAGGGATGCCTGGATACAAAGCACAATAACACTGGCCTGGCCTTTTTGCAGGCTTCTTTCAACATTCAGGGAGGTTTTTCTGTTGTTCCACCAAGCGTGTGCTAATTAAACTCATGGGAGGACTGAGAGCTAATTGATGGCAGGATGGGCCTCCAAAAGTACTGTGCTAAAGGGAGTAATATTTGGTCTGCTTTTGAAAACTCCAGTTCTAAGTTTTGGCACGTGCTAAGATTCAATGGACCATGCACTGAACCGGAGCCCAGTCCCCAGAAACTCAGCGTTGTGAGGCTCTCGGTGTGCTGCAAGTTCATCCCGTGGTTTCCAGGAGGGCAGAGAGGACAGAGCACATGGAATGGTCTCCTTCCAAGGCACACAAACACAGCATAGAGAAGGCACATCCTCTGCCTCCTGGGAGCAATGGGAATTGTGCAACTGAATGTCCTAGGCCAGGATATTGGCCTGGGAAATTGCTCTGGGGACTCAACTAGAAGAGGCAGGTGCTGGAAATGGGAGAAATCCTTGTGAAAAGGGATTTTAGTGGCATAGTTGATGCTATTCCTCGGCTTGGAATAGATTTCGGTCCCAGGTAGGTTTAAGCAAAGCAAAGTAGTTGCAGTGAGGTTTGTAACTGTGTTAGGAATGTCTTCCAGGCTAAATGAGGTAGCCAGAGGGTTACCTGCTATGCTGGTGTGCACAGCAAAGACCCTGCCTGGGGCCTGTGTGTGCCTCCTGCCGGGGTGACCGAACCCTTTTGGTTTTCAGTTTTGCTCAGGGACAGATGTCTTTAATATGAAGGCACAGATTTTTATCACCACCCAACACGAGAACTCTAGTTCACTCTTTGGCTCACTGAACTCTTCTTTGGTGCTACACAGTGGTTTTATAATTATTTTGACTGAATTGTCCTTTTCTATACTTAATCCCCTTGTATTTTGCTGACCAAGGAAGATGCTTTTGGCAAAGCTCTTATCTCTGATGCTTTCTACAGATACCTCTTGAGTTTTCTGTATTCTCTCCTTTCTGCAGAAAAAGCTTTGATTATGGAAGTTTCATGCATAAAATGAATGAGAGGATAACCTTCCCAGAAAAAGGGAGGGTGGAATGGAGAGAGAAGAGAGCCCTGAGACACTGGAACTGGAATTTAGTCACACGACCTTCTGCACCAGCTTCTTTTGTTGCACTTCGCATTAGAAAGTAGCTGAATATACATTCTGAGTTTTGCATGTTGCCTTTCCCAATAGTCCCTCTTTTACTGATGCATTTTAACTATTAATTTAAACTTCATAATTGGCACTATTTATCCCCCAGGATAGAGGCTGGCAGGGCTGTATTCTCAGGTGTCTGATTCTGTCTAACTGCTGTAGTTGTGAAGTCTGTGGATTTCTGTTGTTTTCTACAAGCCGAAAAAATTCGCCCTCCTATAATGGTAGATTTTTTTTATTATTATTATTATTATGAGGTATTTTGTTGTAGTATGATCATTTCTTTTTAATGAAATGCTGTTGATTTGCCACAGGATTGTTTCCTCCTTACACTGTGATGGGAAATGACCAGTGTGATCTAAAGCCACTTTCCAGGAACCTCTTTGAGAGGCACTGCACTAAATGCATTTTGGCTAGTACATATTTGGACAGAGAGGAGGAACGGCTCCATAGAACTGGTAGTAGATGCCTCCCATTTTTGTGTGGTGAAAGCAAAGCATGTGAAAATGAGGGAAAGCCAAGAATAGTGTTGTGGGATACGCCACACACTGTCCCAAGTTGCCATCCTCATGCAGAAAACACTTTTATCTCACTCTGAGACCACCCAGCATCCTCAGAGCAATTATTCACCTCTAGCAGTCGATGATATTTGGAGCCCTGAAGGTCCTTGATTAAGGACATCTTTCCAAGTGTGTTGTGTGAACTCAGACATTCCCATTAAGCTTCTCACTGTTTTACTTCACTCTCTGCAGAATAATAAGTTCTTGCCTAATGGGCCATGCAGCCAGTGTTTCAGAGGGAGCCAGAGTAGTGCATCTGGCCCCCATTGACTTTCCACCTTAGTTATTATATGGGTTAATCCAGATCATTTACATGAGCATTGCAACAGCAATAAGCTCCCCAAATCAACTGGTTACGCTGCTGTCTGTGTTTATTGACTGGTTGACAACTTCAGAACTGTTATCATCATGATTCCTGCGGCTCAGCAGGTAGTAAACATTCTCTTCAGTATGGCATATTGAACAAAATTTGTATGCAAGTCTATTAGCAAAGCTTGTAAACACTTGACTAAACTATGTGGCTCAATTAGCAAAGAATAATGGAGCAATAAGTAAAGTGTGTGCAATTTTATCAACTCTTTGCAGCTCAGTGAAGTCTACAGCATTATCAGGAAAGCATAAAGAGCAATTGTCAGTCTATCTCACCGAATATTTGCATATTACCTTTGACTAAATCACTAAGATATGTCAGAAAATCAGAAAAAATTATTAACAGCATCAGTACAAAATGCAGCACAGTCAGGTGCATTTATTCATTAAGTAGCAAACATGTACCACTTGGTTAATTAAGAATATTAAAATATAACATCCAAAGGGTGCTATTAAACTATTGAAAAAGCAAAGTTGATCACTGGCATATAGTACACAAACAGTTCCTTCATGGAAAGTATACAATGTATAGCACAATTTTTTAATTATGTAAATATGAACACATTTAAAATAGTGCTTTATAGTCAGCACGGGAAATGGATCCTGCGAGGAACTTCTGTGTTGGACCCAAGCCCCATTTGGCCTGAGATTTGAACACTGAGATTTTGATTCAGCTGTAACAAAGCACTGGCAGGTCTGCTCAGCATTTCAATTTCTTCCAGCATTTTCAGTTGCTTTTACACCTGATTCATTCAACAGCTGCATTTCTTGGTTTTATCATATGGATAAAAATTAAAGTGTAATGTGGAGGCAAAAATTTGGGATATATAAAGCTTTACTCCATCTTGTGCTGATGTAGAATTGCTCTTCAAGGACCCATGTTGCAGTTCTTTGCTGTATTATTAAAGGTCTGATGTTCTCAGCCTGTTGAAATGAATCTTAGCGGTGTGCCAAGACAAAAAAAAAGGAGAAAGAAATGTGCCCACCACAACAACAAGTCCTGCAGAATCTATGTCTCCCTGCAGAATCCTTTACTGAGATCATCTGAGGGAGAGAAGAGGGGGATTATATTCCCTTTTCCCTCACACCAACAGTAAATCATCACCTGACTTTCCTCTCGATTAAAGATCTTGATGGCAGCCCAAATGTGTGTAGATATGTGATGAATGTCTCCAAAAACACGGACGAGAAAGAAGAATGAAGGTGACACCTGTATTTTCTGCATCCCACAAGGAACAGTCAGTAAAAGGCTGTTCTTGGTGCTCTGAGAAGAAAGCCCTTGGCACCCTGAAGACCACCCTCTGCATTACTGTGTGTGTCTCAGCTGCCACAGTGAGATCAGGAGAGGAGACATCATCAAAGAGACAGTTTTGGTTTGATCTTTGGCATCTTTGAAAATAAAAAGCAAGATCTGGTATAACGTAAAAGTTGCAGGTGTATAAAAATCTCTTAGGACTATTTGAGATTTTTGCAATGTCTATAGGAGTAAAAGATATCTGGATAGTATCAAGTATTTTGACTTTCAGACATTTAAGGGCTGCTTCATTAAGGGATTGTTAACCACGAGGCAACTGGTAACTGGAGACTTTTACTTTAGTTTCTCTCGACTTTCTTGCCAGCCTTACCTGGCTCAGGAGCTGGAGAGTGGTGGTCCCTACAGCAGCAGTAGCATTGCATGAGGTAATAATATTAGATAGGTTGGGATCTCTATTTGCTGCCCCACTTCTGTCAGACTCCCCCTTCCCAGCCCCTTTCCCTCTCCAGGAGCAGAGAGCACATATCCATTCACGTAGGCTGGCAAAACCCCTGGGCTGCCCTCCGCCCGGCTCAGCAGCAGCCAAACACCCCTGGTGACTTTAGTTCCTTGTTTCAGGTACCTGAAGGAGCCAACTCATTTCTAGCACGGCATTTCATGTGGAAATAGAGTGGGGAAATGGAGAGAGCACAACATTCAGGCTTCATTCCCTCGCCCTGCGCCTGCAGAGAAGCCATTTCTAGTGATCCCATTGATAAGGAAATTAGAAACACTGCCTCTTGTACCCTTAAGTGGGGTGAATTTGACTCCTACTCGTTCATCAGTGGGACTGTCAGGTAACAAATTTGACATTTTTACCCGGCACACTCTATTCCCATTTCGCTGAACTACATGGCACATTCACATGAACACTACAGTTATTCAAGCTTCTGCTCAGCAAAATCACATCTGATTGTCCCCAGCCAGAGCAGGGATCTGCCACGCTGCATTAGGTGACTGTATTTTTTGGGACAAAAAGAACGAGATTCCTCACAGACACAGTAAACTGCGAGGGAGACCTCTGGAGCACCACGTATCTCCAGGCTAGCGGGCTTTTTCCATCGTGAAGCCATTAAGTGTGGCATTAACTACAGCATATGAATGGGTAGCACAGATTAGAGCCGTAGGAGGTACTGGGAACGTGCCCCCTCTTACATTGTTTGTGGAAATGCACTCCTGTTGCGAGGATTTATGTTTTCATTACAGAACAATTCCCATAATAACAGCCATTGAATAGGGATGCTTAATGTGGAGTACAGGGGGAAAGAAGTAGAACCACGCTTCGAGTAATAAGTTGGGATTGAATGAATGGCTACTTTATAAACTTTCATTACTACTGATTTGGTGTGAGGGAAATAGCAGCTCGTCAGATATTTTTTTTTTCCAATGGAAAATTTAATCAACAGAAAATGACACATTAGGAGGATGAAAAGGCCTTTGGCACCGTTCTGCTGGAACCTCACAGCTTTGCCTGCCTTTCTAGGAGTTTAACTACTTGGGTTTTCAGGGTCCTGCCCCTTTTCCTTGGTTTGCTGCTGGGATTGCTGTGGGAGCTGCCCTGGGAGCTTTCACAGAGCCTGAAAAAGGTCTTGAGAAATTTTTAGACCGTCTTCATGCAAAATGTGATGATCAGTCATCTCAAAGACATGGAGACTGGCAGTCCTAAGTGAACAGCACTTCCTCTGTGGGTCTTTGCTAAACCATGCTAAACCAAAGTCAGGTTGTTTTTATGGCTGTGCTGAGGGCCCAGAGCATGTTTAGTTGCTTTATTAGCCCAGTGCTGCTTGGCTGTGCTCAGTCTGTTTGTACCACCTCTGTGTAGGACAGAAGTGTTTTTACTGGGAAATTCATCAGCACAGTGTCATTTTTAGTAGAGCTATGACTTTGAAATAGTACTGAAACATCACCATAACTCCGCAATCTGCTAGTTGTATCACTGCAATTTCAAACTTTTCCAGCAGTAACATGAAATAATAATCAAGATCTATTTTCTTTATGCAATATTTTGATCAATAGATGGGGTTTTTTCTTGCTAAGATACCTGATTGCCAGGTAGGTTTTTGAGGATCACTTTTTATCCCTCTGATTCAACAACCCTTTCTTCCCCCATCTCCTCTTTCTTCTTTCTTTCCAGAGAGGGGAAGTTGCAAAGTTTTCATATTTGTGTTTCCTATTGTTTGAGCAAAGTGGAAAATAGGGAAACATATTTAAAGAAAAAATAAATTTAAACCAGAGGAAGTCTCTGGTATTCCCCCAACTAAAAGAGACCTTATACTATACATTGGCAGAACGTGTGAGTGATACCCATGCTGTTTTTTCACCTTCATCTTTCTATTTGCAATCCTACTACTTATATTCTGCCTGTTCTTTCTCTCTGTATTTCATCCCAGGCTCAGTCACCTTTGCTTAAACTTTTTTCCTAGGATTTTCTCCTTTTCCCCCAGGGTTCCTTCTGGATGAAAACTCTGATTTTACTCACAGTGTTAAAGAGTTTTGAAGGAATCCTTCCACATCTGACCCCAATCCTAAATTTTCATAGCAATTTGCTGGTAGTTTAAGTTGCTAAATGGCTTCTTTTCCCTTCTGTTGTAATGTCATTTTTTCCCAGTTATCCATCAGTTTCAGTAGTTCTGTGCTTTAAAAATGAACAGTAACAACTTCAGGCAGTGTGCTGTATTAAATTATTTATTCTGCTCTCCTTATCAGGAGTCTCTTAGTCTACAAACTCTGAAGAAATGCACAAGTCATATAACCAAGGCTTGGAAGTTTAGGCTTAGAGTGCTTTTGATCCTAGAACTATGGATCTAAATACATGATAATACAGGGTCATGCAGATAAGTTTACATTTTAAGAAGCTTTTTGGACCAACATATTGCAGAATCTACAGCTGTTTATCACAGCACACTCCAAACAGCAGCTATAAAACTACACTGTTACAGGATCCTCATGGTTTTTGTCCAGATTCAGCAGCTTTTTCAAATTACACTTTACCACATAGCTTCTCCCTTTACTTGAATTACTGATAGTTGGCTTCGCCCTGTTTATATCAATGTATGTTTATATTAAGTATGATTAATCTACATTAATCTAAATTATTAATATAAAGTAATAAAACCCCAGTGCAGCAAAGCAACACCATGAATCTCATTTATAAGTGAAAAGCTACAGTTTAGGTGGCAAGTTTTTCCATCTCAGTGTGTGCCATCTAACTAATATTACAAGTATAAATTCAACACTTCACAAGCACTTCTGATGTGACCTGTGTCACCTGAGGATAAATGTAACTGAGCGTTTTGTGGTTTGAATTCCGTTTGGCTGCCTGGAACAGTCTGTAAGACAAAATCTTTGTGGTCTCTGGCAAGAAACCCTCATCGAGGGGATGTGCAAATCTGGTCGCTGACGTCAAGAGAGCCCCAACTTTGGGCACCGCTCTGAGCACAGAGGGCAGCTCCTCTGCTGCTGGGAGCTGGAGCTGCTCAGCTGAAGTGAAATATTGAAGACACTCATTATGTAGTTGCTCACCTGTTGGGTACACGACCCTCTCAGTCACTGCCTTTCTTTCTGTGCCTCTCTGATTCCAACAGCGGGTGTGATCCTGCAGACTCGCAGCTGGAGCTGAGCTCTTCATTCTCCTTCTGCATATGTATCATGGAATGATGCTGCATATTTGCCTTCAGCTGTGGGATTTACTAACTTGCATGGAAAAAAAAGCATTGTACTCCAGCTGTACCATCCTATAAAGAAGTCACTTATTTTAGTGATTCCCACTTTTCATGGGAACATATGCAACCCAAATAAAATTACATTTGTTATTAAGATTCAAAATTTTTAACCAGGCCAAATGAAGAAAAATCCACAGTTTGCCCCTGAACAATTTTACCTGCTTATAGATCTGAGTGAGATATACAAACTGATTTCTTCATACACTTTTTGATAAGTCCCTGTAAGATCTGACTTACCTTCTGAGGGCACCATTCTGACACTGATGGCAGAGGAATGATATGTTCCAGCGGGATATGTGCAAATCTGGTTCAAATCTCTCCAAACAGGACAGGAACTGAACACACCACATAGCAGAAGAACTAAGGCTACTAAGCCTTCTATGACTATCTGTTGCATTACCTCAAGAAAAATCCTGAATGGTCTCTCTTGTTTTTCAGTTTGTAACAAAGCTAAATTTGCAGGTTCACGTTTTTGACAAAACATCTCTTATTTTCCAGCCGCCCCCCCCCACAGCCACAGCACAAGCAGTACTTTCTTGATCAATATATTTATTTTTGAAAGCAGCTCTGACATTTAGAACTAGCTGAAGCAGAGCTATACTTTAGCACTTTCCAAGACACCCCTGTCAGGTTAGGACTTAGGGAAGATCAGGAAGTCTGTATGACTGTTGCTAAATTTAAATTGTGCAGAAAAAAGGAACCACATTTCCAAGTGTGCCACACTCGAAGTTTTCACATGAATAAACCAAAGGCACGAGAAAACACAAAAGACAAAGCTACCTCTTTAGCATATATGTCTAGCCAGGCCACGGGGCATCTTTGATGATCCTCATGTCATTCAGCCTTCTGTATGTTAGGTGATAAGTTCTCTGCTGCAATTGCAAGACCCTATTCCAGATGTACAGAAATATTCTTCACGGAGGCAGCTCCATTCATCCTGCTCTTCTAAGTGCTGCAGTATAAATAAAACAGCTACAGCGACAAATAGGAGAGGAAGGAAAGTTGGGATTATATCCCATATCCACTTGCACTATCAGGCTTCTCATGAGAGGTTTCACACTGGTTTGTTTTTGAGACTCTCTGCTTGTGCAGCGCTTGATAATGATGTGTCTGAGACTCCTCTGTCACTTAGGACAAAGCTCTTCCAGCAGGAACCAGAATGCTATTGCTCATCTTTCCCTACAGTATTTCCAGCTATTTTTTTGAAGCATAGGACTTAAACCCATCCTTCAAACACTTGGGAAAAAAGTTCACTGGTATTTGCTGAGTGTATCTCGAGGTACTGGAAAGGATTCTTACTGCAGAGGGGCTTTAGGGTCTTTTCCAAATCCACAACCTGAGGGTTCCTATTGCTGTGACTGAAGCAATCAAAGAGATCAGTGCAGCTAAACCAGATGAAACCCCTGTGTGTGAGCTCGTTCCTAAATCCTCACCCTGCTTGGAAACACACTCTCCTGGGAAGCACTGAGGATGTATAATCTCTTTCCAGACTTTGATCAAAAAGCATTCGTTTCAAAGTGTCCTTGTTGAGCTCTGTCAGCGATGCTGCAGTTCAGGGTGACCTGGTGACCACGTGGGCACAGCATCTGAGACAAAACCTGGGCACAGACAGAGCTGGGAGCCCTCACAGACTGGGCTTGTGCTTAAGCAGGTAGGGTGAGGAAGGGCAGAGCAAATCATCCCCCCGGAGCATGACTGCTCCTTTGATGACCTGCTGCTGGGGTGGCAGAGCCCCAACAGCCCTGCAGCAACCTCAGAAGACAGACAGACTCCCATGGGTGGCAGTCAGCTCTGTTTCTCCAATGTCCTCATATGATTAGTGTTCAGGGAAGCGAGAACAAGTTCTACATGATGAAGCTTTGCCAGTGACATGTGCATAACTCCCAAGTCAAGTTCAAGTTAAAGTGAGAGTTACAAAAGTACTTGTCCACTTCATGACACTTTCCCTTTCCCATCCTTGGGCAAAGTCTCACAACCCTCCAAATTATCATAAATCATGTCAGAATTATTTCCATGGTAGAGAAAATCTCTGTGCAGCCATGTCCTGAAATACACACTTCAGCTTTTGCTGATAGAACCTTCAATTTTAAACAAGTCTTTGGAAAGTTTTATTGGTTAGCTTTTGACTTCTGCCTCTTCAAGCAGCTGTGTTCCTTCCTGTAAAGCATTGGGTTCTCTTTTGGGGGGTGTCCCTGTGTGTATCAGCAGCTCCTGAATATAGGATTTGACAACCTATGCACTTCTCCTTTGAAAATATATATTCCACCTCTTTCTCACCTCCTACCTCAATCTCCTTTGTGACAGAGTAACACCAGGCCCCTTTCTGCTCTCATCCTGGCCTTTTCTTCCTTCAAAGGATTTGGAGTTTCCCCCTTTTCTATTCTTTGTGTCCTCATCCCATTCATTGGTCTTTGTTTTTGTGTTTGATGATTTATTGATAAATAGAACGTGTCCTGTTTCTCTACACAGTCTCGATCCTCAACCAAAACACCACAAAGCTCAATAAAAATCCAAGCCACAAGAAATAAAGCCAGGAGATAGGAGCAGACAACAAGAATGGAGAATGTTCTAATAATAATTTTTTTAAAGCACTGTTGCCTTGTGCATTTAGATGAGGCTTTCCTAGACCCGGTGTACTGCAACTTTGACCATGAGATAAAGTACTAAACCATTTCTGTTTCAATTACAAATGACTGAATCTTCCTTTTCTGTTGGCTTGAATGTAGACAGATGAATATTCACAAAATACACATACATTTCTTTTTCAGCTATTTAATTAAGGGGTGATCAGTGTCATAATCTGTCAGCCAGATTCAGATCTTTACCAAAAAATTAAAGTATTCTCCCAGCCACAAAAATGGTGAAACATCCAATCTTTCAAATGAGACCCTCTGTGCAAGTTCTGTAATAAACACACCTTCAGCATATTCTGACCTCTTCATTTTTCATTGCAAAGATTAATAATAGGTAGCTTAGCAACGATGCTGTATTGTCAGCACATGTTGGAGACTTGGCAGCATTCAAGGTCGATCTGCAATAAGCTCAGATTGAATGCCATTAGCTTGATGCCACTTTGCCTCTGGAGTTTATTGCTAAATTTCTATTCCAGGAGGGAAAGAAAACACCGTGCTGACACAGTTAATATTTGGACCACGGCAGAAAGGTCTGGAACACTTACATGACTCATGCGTTGTAAAAACCCTGTAATAAATTATCTTTTAACCATTTGAAGACTGAATCTGTTAGAGGTAATTTCTGCATGGAGCAGTCATTAGACTGCATGCAGTTAGGAATGCAGTGTTTACGGCTTTGATTCGTGAGAATTGGGGTTCAGCTAACAACTCTGAACCTGGAAAATCAGGGACATTTGGTCCTCTGTTGGCTGACTCCCCTGGGAAGGCCAGATCCACGAGATTATGTTGGTGCCTAAAACAGGCATGATGTATCTGTATCCAAAACTTTTAAATTCAAAATCCCTCTTTAGCTACTGCCCTTCACTGAAGGGCTGGACTCGGGGGTCTCTGTGGGTCCCTTCCAGCTCAGAATATTGTGTGTGTGTGATTTTCTGCGATACACAAACCTTAAGAGTTGCCAGCCCCCAAGCTTTAAACCCTGCTGTGACCAGTCAGACCTGCAAAGCTGAGTAATCCTGGGGTAGTTTTCAAAACAGTAAATAACACGAGACAGAGGGCTGGAAATTTCTTTCTGGAGCTTTCAAATGCCGTAACATTTAGCATCTGTCTCTTGGCAAATCTCTGCTCAGCGATGGCGTGAATTCAATCGTTTCCTCTGACTTTGGATAAGCTGCAATCGCACATTCATTTTTAACAGCTACATAGCACTTAAAAATGAATATAGCACTTAGCAATGTCTGTCTCTGTCCCAGCATTTCCCTTTTGTCCCAGTGCCTGTTTTTTCATTTGGTTTTCATGGTACAATGAGTCAATATTGGAGTCCGCAGACGTGGATGGGGAGAACAGCAAACATTTTCTGGAGCAGGTTTTCAAACTGCCACACAAAAAGTAGGTGACCCCTGGGTTTTTGAGGTAACAAGTGTTACCTAATTTCCTTAAACTCAGTTTCTTAGTTAACAGGTAAAATCTAAAAAAATCATAGAGAGATTTGTGGTAATCCTCACATATGTTAAAGTCTGTTTTTTGAAGCTGTTGTGAACAACACAGGAAGGAGCAGCAATGGAATAATTTGACACTGTGAAGGGAACACAGATAACTATGTTTTCCCTTGTAATTTCCATGTTTCCAGCGTAGGGCACCATTTAACAGTGGAAAATATGAAGATTTAGAACAGTAAAAAAATGAGAAAAAAATCAGATCAATAGCACATTTAGTGTTCCTGCTACCACACAGTTAATGGCATAGCTGAATTTTTCTTTTCCTTGAAAATGTTTATACCCAGTAAAATGTCATTTCTTATGCTTGTGATTAGAGAAAATGCGATTAGAAATCCAGATCTAATGCATAATCTTCTAATAAAGTCAACTTTTCCCACTGTTCCTATACTGCAGCCATCCTCTAATTTATTTCTTATTAGGTTCTGGCATCACGAGTTAGGAGTAAAGCATTCAGAAAGAAATCAACATACCTGAGAAGAATTTTTATTAATTATTCTTTAAAAATACACAGAAAGTTAAATTACTGAGATATGCTCAATAGCTATGCTTTTTTTCCCCCCTTAATTTCTATTTCAGAATTTTTAAAAAATTCAACTCCTCCTTCTTTTTTGTTTACATCTATTAATTTGTACCCTGGTAGGTCCCAAGTGCATTTATCATAAATTGGTTATCTGAAATCATTAGCACCAAAGGAAATCAAATCAAAGTTTATTCCAGCTACTCATGTTATATTTCATATTGTATATTCCCTGTCGATCGGATTATGAGTTTTGAAGTCTCTTTCTTGAAAAGAAGTATCTTTTTCTGGTTGGCAGCCTGTCTTGCTTTCCTGCTTTGGAGTCAGGCACACAGCAGAGGTTCTTCACTCTTTATGTGGCTTTCCATGTATTATGTACAGGGGGGGAAAAATCCGAATCCATCAACATGCCAACTGCAGCTCCTCTACTCAGTCTCCACTCCCAGCAGGGCAGGCGTTCACAGGCATTACAGACCTGGCTTTGGGGCTGTTTATTGATGCTTTGTGCCATGATCCTCCGCCAAATCTAACAATGCCCAGAAAATGTAGGAGAATGCTGTGAATTTAGTTCCTTGGTTCTACCTCGGGGGAATTGTCTCTGTTGAATTCCTGCGCTGGTTAACTGAGTTCGCTTTGTCTTGTTAAAACAAGTACCCGTGGTACCTCGTGCCACTCGGGATGGTGTTTGTTTTGTATTGAAGTTTGGTGAGTGGGGGCCCTCATTTTTTAAGGGAACCGTCTGGTCCTGCAGGGTCTGGGGTCAATGCGCAGTGGGGCTTGTACTGCTAGTAATAATTAAATGAGAGGATGTTAAAAAATTGCTCCTTTTTTAATGGATCCTTTCCCAAATGGCATTTGATTTGACTCAATTTAATTGTATCTATTAGAGCTCCCTTTTTTTGCCGTTACTTGATAGCACATATGCTTACTTTCAAAACTTAAAGCTCATTATATTCATTAATAAGAGAAAATATGTGTTAAAATTTTGAATCATTTGCTTTCCTCTTTTGTAATGTGTGGTTTGCACCTCTCCAAAGGAACACATTCAACATGTCTTGCTCATTTTTCCTGTTGCTTTAGTCCCTTGAGCTGTAATTCCTTATTAACGTACAGTCTTAGGCAGGATACACAGGCCTTACACCTTTAGGTCTTTTTTATTCTTGTTCAGGCTGACAGTGCCGAAAGAGATTGCCCCTGTAAAGAATATTTAGTGTCCCTTTACCTGTGGATTATATTGGATTATCTGCCCTGTCTGTGACAGATATGAAGTGTCTTCCCCACAGAACTGAGGAGGTCACATCATTTGTTGCTTATTATCTAAACCACCAAATCAGTGAATAACCTGAACTGGAACTTTGGAACAAGTCAAAGAAAATGTTGAACAGTAATAATAGCAGCAATAATGTAACAAAAATAACAATAATAAAAATGCAGTGCTCTATGAAATGGCTGACGGTGAAAGAAGAGGAGTATTAAAAAATAGAATAAAAAGGCAGTTAACTTTATAGCCACACCAACTATTCTGCATTATTTGTACATTACTTTTCCCAGTGTGCTGTGAAAGCAATAGCAAACTAATAGGGATGCATAACATGAAAATAACCCACTGCCAAATGAACATCTGCCTTCAATTAAACAGGTGTATCAGAAAGTCAGCATATTCATAAGCATAATTAAAGATGGTTATTACCAGGAAGTAGAGAGATACTTAAGTAATTGAACATAGTTGAAAATTATTGTACTTTTTCTTTATAAACTTATCTTGCTTATTTGAAAGAAGTTAACCATTGTCAAACTGATAACTTCGTGGAGTACATTCATAATTTAAACAAAATCTGGGGGTGGAAATAGTCTACCTTTAAAATGCACCCTATTTATTATTTTGAGGGGTTTGATTAATGATTTTAGGTCATTCATACTTCCATTGCTTTTCTACATTAAAAGCTTTACTACCAGAAGATGGGGAGTTATCTCCCTTCTCAAATACTGAACACCGAGTGTCAAAAGTTCAGCATCCACAAATGGAGACACCTGAAACTAAAATTCACATTAGCAAACGTTGACCTTTTGCTCTTGTGTCTCCCTAAAGGCACTGGACTGAAGAATTCCTACATGAGACAGATATTGCCCAGGGATCATGGACTAAAATGTCAGAAGTGCCTGAAAAACTTATTGCCAGTGACTCTGTTTTTGATGAGCCAACTTGAGACAACCAAGGAGTCGTCATTCCCCAGAAGACTAAACCTGGGGGGTCTGGGGCATGAGTTGGAAGCTGATGTAGGATCAGTTGGCACAGACAGCCAAAGCCAGGCCAACTTACAAGTAAATAGGTATTATTATGAGCAGTTGGTTTACAAGCAGAGCTGAAAAAAAAAGGTCAAGTCCTCCAGGCTGTTTTCCTTTTCGTAGAGATTTGCCAAACGTCTCATTAAGTGGCAGAAATCTCCCGCAGAGCAGTCTCAGTCCAGCCCAACATCTGTGAGGGGCTTCCTTGCTCACTGTTGGACAAGATACACTGACCCTTCTCTGCTGCGAGTGTCCCTTTCTGCTGAGTGTTCCCTCCTTCCCTCCTTCGGACAACCTTCCTGTTTAAGTGCTGAAACAAGTAGTGGGTTAATCTGCTTTTTCTCTCGTGAAGGAAAAAGCTGTTTGGGGTTCTGTTATCCAGTCTGGAGAGCCAGATTCAGTCAGAATCTGAAAAAAAAGAAGTTAATATATGTTGGTATTTCATAAAATCATGGGACCTTTCCTTGACTTGCCTATACTTATTGGTACAATGGGGAGAAAAAGGATATATTTTTGATATGATGTTATTTCAGAATTTTCTTCCTCTTCTGCCAGTAGCTTAACTGACCCCCTCCTTTACTGCAATCAGTAGGCAATCCACCTGTGTACATTCCTTGGTGGTTTATGCCCCAGTCATCATCTTCAGCTGCATAAATTGGCTAACTGGAAAACTGCTGATATAGACCTGTCATGGTCCTTCCTCAGCTCTGTAAATGATGTTTTCCAGGTGAAGGACGTTGTGTTAGTGGACGTTCTGTATGTGCCTCCCTCACTTCAGACTGTGTTGTCTGAGAGACGTGAAAAGTCCAAGTGAGCTCCATAGAGCTGAACACAAGCAGGGAGAAAGATAAAAACAACGTGTGAGAACCTCTCCACTATGAATAGAAAAATAATGTAGATTTTCATCACAGACCAGTACCCAAGTCTTTTGGTTTGTATCTTTTTCACCAAGGACTGAAATGGAGCACTGAGTCAGGTAGCAGTTAATTGAGCAGTAAAAATTGCACTAAGCTCTGTCTTATCCCTGGACATTATTGTGGGGAAAACTAGATTAATCTAATGAATTTCCAAAGCTCTATATTTCATCTAGTGGTTCTCCTTTCTTCCCCCAGTTTACTGTGACATGTCCATGTAGAAATTCTTCATGTTATTTCAGACTGAGCTATTTCTCTTCCATTGTGTAATTTCCTTTTCCTTACCTCTTGCACAGCAGACCAGACTCTAGTTCAAGTAGAGGTAAAAATAAAGAGCAGGTAGATTAAATGCTGCCCTTTTTCACTCCAGGTAAATCTGAGAGAGTTACTAGAATAGATTGAAAATAGAGTTTTCATCCCATGGGGCGTATCCTTTTAATTTAGAAACCATACCAAATGTAAAAGGGTTGAGGCAAGCAGAGTTTAATGAGGTATTTTGATTTCATAGTCTCAAATTTTGTTGCACTTCAGTGGCTGCAGTGTTTTCATTGGATAGTACAGCACTGCTGAGACAACAGAAATGAAAGGCACTGATAACTTTGCATACAGCAGACTGAGAAATCTGATATGTTATCATACGTTTTGATTTTTGTAAATCAGTGTTACTTGGCGGAACAAAGATCTGTAGGAAAGTTTTCAACCGATTCTTGTCTTTACCCAGAAGAAATAAGATAAATTGTATTTCAGACAAACCTGCAGCAGAAGTAACCCAGCTGAGTTACTGTTCACACTGCAGAGCTGCTTCACACTTTCACCAGCACCAGGGAAATCTAGACCAATAAATCCATTAACAGGGGGGTTTTTCCTATGTCCTTTTACCACCATGACACACTCGTCTTCTATGGACACACAAATTACTGGGTTCGTGCAGTTTATAATTGCCTTTTAAGTAATTAGTTGGCCCTTGCAATAGCCAAATTCAGCTGGGTTATTCATCATGGCTAGGCTTCACGAACGAAGATTTGTGATTATAAAGCTTGCAATAACTATAGGTGTTTTGTCTGTCATTCTGGCTTCTTAGCACAAAGGCTCTGACCAAGGTTGCTTCAAGCTATTACCAGCTACTCAAAAGATCTGTTCTCTGTCACTGCCCCACAGAGAGCACAGATTATTTAGCTTTAGGGTTAATTTTAGAAGTCACTGGTCAATGAGATTCAAGTCAAGTTGGAAAGTATTAATTTTTAATATCTTTAAAAAGAACTAACCAAATTGTAAATACATGAAGTGGTATTTGCTGAATTGACTTTTTTCCCTTATTGATACATAGCCAATTTATAAGGTGCTTTGAAGTAGAATAGTTTAAAAAAATAAGAGGTTTTAGGACACTTGGAAACATCTCTTATCAAAGAGATGCAGCTTTTGCATCTCTTAGCAGCAACATTTGGGTTTATTGGGAAATCTACCTGTTTTTCCAGTATTCTAATTTAGAGAAGTGTCTGAAAACCTTTATACGATGCATAATGTCAGATCTTCAGCAGAACTAAGCCAGACACTTTTCTGATGGAGTTTACAGGGGGTTTATTTATTTCTTCATACCATCTTCAGTGACCTAAATTTGAAAGAGAAAGAGAGAAAGATACGTGTTTTAATTTCTCTTTTAATTATCACAGCAGGATGAGTGTTCGTCATACTTCGTAGAATGACCAAAAGATTGAATTCTGCTCTCACTTGCACAGCTTTTAATTTGGAGCAGCTTCAAAGGAGTTAGTCCAGACTTAAATATCATAAATGGAAACAGGAAAATTTGACTTAGTATAGGTTTGATTCTGATTCCAGCTGTGGTTGTTGACGTTTCAGCTCTTACTTGATTCCAAACCTTGGGTTAAGTGCATAAGATGTGTGGCCATGTCCTTTTCAGATGGAAATTACTGCAGGACAATTTAAACAAAGTCTTAATCAGGTGCCATACAAGTTCCTGATTAAGGTTTTTAAATAACAAACTTGAAGTTAAAACCAGCAGGGCATAAGAAATTCCCAGAGCGGTGAATACAGAATCATTAATCTGAACCACTTTCAGTTTCTGCTCAGAATGTGTTAGCAGAGTGGTTAATTAAATTGTGATCCTACTTGTAGAAAAGTATCTGCTGTGAGGGTACACTCATTTGTTGCTAATCAGAGATGTAGGGCAATAATACTGAGAGAAACAAGTTGCCATTTAGTCTTTGAATACGGAATTACAAAAAAAAAACCTCCTGGAAAAGATCTGTTTTCTCATAAAAAGCAATCACTGCAACATGAGACCAGCAAGAACATCAGTATGGAAGTCCTGATGAATGGAAATCACACAGTGATTTGTGGAACAGGATGGGGATAGGTCTGAGCAGTGCTCTTCCATATCCCAGGAACTACGTATGGCTCCAGTTTGCAGTGGTGTAAAGAGTTAATGGAGAGTCAGTGGAGTGACGTTGATGGGAAAACAGAGTGAACAAGGTCAGAATTGGGACCACGAGTTTCTTTCTATTTACCAACTGGGTTTGCTTCTGTTTTCCCAGCCCGCTTTGTAGAAGAAGCAATCACAGCAATGCACTAGTTGGATGCTGGAGAGAACCAAAGCAATGCTTTGTATTTTGGGCAGTGTCTTCTACATTTGCAGGGCAGGGCACCCTCAGGTGTAACTCAACTGCAGTTTTATTGCTACTAAGGAAAAAAGCTCCTGGTGCCTCACTCAGGTGGCTGGGGTTGGTTGTTTAGCTGAGGTTATCTGTGCAATCACATTGGGGTTGAGCAGGAGAGCTCCCAGGAAGCCAAATCTGAGAGACAGCAGGTAGGATACAGCATTCAGGTAGCAAAACCGCGTCTTTAGGTTGTAAATAGCTTTGCCTGAGGCATCATCTGGAGGAGAGTTGGGATTCTGTGAGCTCGTTAGTCATCTGAAGAGATTAGGTGTTAACGATCTTTGGTGTTATAAATATGCATGGGAATGTGGATGAACAGCCTGTAAATGAATGACTGAACTGCCTCTGTGCTGGGCTCTGGAAAGATTTCTCCTACACTCACCTTCTGCTGCTCTTTTCAAGAGTCTTCCACACATTTGCTTAGTCTGGGCGTGAATTCTCACCCCCACGAGTGCGCCTGGCTCCTGTACATCAGTGGGGTGAATATTGTTATTTGCCAAAGGTGGGGTATCCCACAGCGTGGAGTTGAGCCCCACCAAGCCAAATGGGATGTTTGTGCTGGTCAGAACTGTGTTTTCATCACTGATCTTTCAACTATGCAGTGACACAAGCACGGTGAAGCTGCTAGGGGCAGCTCAGCATCACTTCCAGGGAGTCACAACCTCACGGGCTCAGTGACTTTCTGTAGGTTTGGGGATTTTTTTTGTGAATTGTCACTAAGCAGAGGAGAACCAAATGGAAAATTCAACTGGCACTAACAGAATTGAATTAAATTAAATTAAAACCTGGGAAGGAGGGAGAAAGGATTCCCCAGGAAGAACTAGTAGGTCACTGCAAGAAAGCCTAGCGTGACTTAAATCAATGGGAATGTTGACGGCTTTGGGCTAATTGCCCTTTCCCTGTGTCCAGTACATGTGCACACCCCGAGTTTTAAGCACGTATTTTGATTCAGCTCTCTTTAACAAAGCACTTCTCTACATGTAAGAGTTTTGGTAATTCGAGGCTCCTGTGAAGTCCCTGCTGCTACAATTTCAATTTAGTTAAAAAGGGGTAAGAAAGCTCAGCCCATCCCAGGAGGTTCCCGACTAGTCTTTACCAGAATGTCCCTGTAGCATGAATTAGGGGATTTCTTAGAGTCTCCATGCAGCAAAGCCCAAATGTGCAGCTAAAAATTAAGATCCTTTATGGGTACCTTTTCATATTCATTAATTTAAGGAAACAAGTTCTTTACAGCAAAGAAAGAGGTTATGTGCAATGAATGTTAGGTTGCTTAAAAAAAGAAAACAGTACAATATGTTCTCTGTGTAGTTGGAGTATCCCCAGTGCTTATTTTCCAATTAAGTGAAAAACTACAGAAAACTAGAGAATATATAAAAAGAGGATCTCTGCAGTCACATCCAGGATATTGGTAGAACCAAATAACAATAATTTTTGTCTCAGAAGAATATTGTGAGCATTAACTCATATCTGAAAAAAAGGCTCTTAGTTCTGGGATGAAAGACCCTGCACAAATGGAAACTATTTTAATATTTTGAACCAGTTCTTTTGCTATAATCTAACTTGTTTTTGCTGGAACTACTTGCTTTCACTAGAAGATGGAAATAACAGTAAGGATATTAAGGACGTTGTCCTTTATTGTATATGAAGGAAGTCACTGCTTGTGGTAACTAAGAATTACCTGTGCTGGTGAAACGGTGAACAGTGCTTGCATGCAGTTAAAACACCACTGTCTTGGGCTTTTTATGGTACTTGACATGTGAGTTCTCACACACAAGGATCAGAATTTAGAAAAATGCAGAGATCGGTAGCACCTGTGTTGGTCTCTCAAAGCAGCACGTAAACATACCCAACTCTGTTAAGCAAATATGATTTTGAGGCCTCAATGTGGAAATATTAACTTTCAAGGTGTGATATAAAGATACTAATCTTCTGGAGACTCTGTTGATTTGATATGACAGTGCAGAATTTTTATCTCATCAGTGAGTGATATTTTGTGTATGAAGTTTACAAACACAATATGTTTTTGCCATATAAAATACAGTTAATTTTGCTCAAAACCACCAGGGAAATTTTGAAGTAATTTTGTCAACATGCTCTGTAATGAAATGAATTTTGGGGCTCCTAGGCTCAGTAACTTCCTCAGAAGAAGAAATAACACTTCTTAGTCTCACTCGGAAGGTTGCTGGCAACTATAAAAGTCTATAAATACTTTAAACAGGAACATTTTAAAAGGTTAGAAATGAACCAGGGTGAAGTTGGCTGCTCCTTTCTCTCATTTCAGAAACCTGAACGAATCACAGCAAAGGGGAATGGGGGGGAAGCAAAACCTAGAGAAAATTAATCCAGCTCAGAGCAAGGTGGATGAGTTTTAACAAAGAATGGGACTAAATCGTAATCCTTTTTGCCAGGATATGAGATATTGGCAGCATATAGGTATCACATTTTGAATGCCTGGGTCACTGGTGGGTATCCCAATTTGTATTGCATTTATCCCAGCTGATGTCTGGCAGAATGTCCAAGGCTGAAATCCAGCAGCTGGTTTGGAAGGAACCGTTGTCATGGAAATGCCGGAGAATAAGGTGTGGTCTTGTGGTCTTTTGGACCAGAAACAGGCTGTCACTGCAATTCCTGCACACAGCCTGCCCAAAAGCAAGCTGCCTTTCCTCCTGGGAAGACTGTAGCTCATGGAGAGCCTTTGCAGCCTTCTCCATGGGCTGCTGCTCCCAGGCAGGACTGAACGTGGTGGGATTTTGCTGTTCTGGGAGAGGAGGAGATCCCTGCTCACACCGGAGCAGAGCCAAAAGGAGGGGATTTTCTGTGTCTGCACTGAATTAACCACTGTGAGGCAGAACAGGAGGCACAGCACTGGTAAAGCCAAGGACTAAATGCTCCAGCATGGCTGGAACAGTGAAAAATGCCTGTGCACGGAGTGTACCCATCATGTGTGAGGACAGGTAGAGTAACCTCCAGCCTTCGTGGGGAATAAACTGCCCCTGGCTCAAGCTCTGCTCACCCTGTTTGCATGGAGACTGGAGGGAGGCCACAGGAAGAACCAATAATGACATCTGTAACACTCTTGTTTTCAAATGATCTGACAATTACTGAAATGCCTTCTAAAACAAAGGCTCTGGCACAATATTTGAGCCTCCAATGAGATGTTACTGGCATTTCTGTACTGATGCTCTGCAGAGGACACTGGAGATTCAGGGAGGCTGGATCCCTGCAGTGCCATCCTCTGCCTCCACATTTCCTCTGGAAGTTCGGACTTTGTTTTGTGCAGCTTTTTACAGCAGTGAGAGGTGGTGTAAAAAGGAAGTTCTATAAAAGTGTGCTGTAGAGGGATTGAAAAACCTAATACACAGATGGGATGAGGTGAGGCCCAAGAATTTCCATGCCAGTGTTGCATAATCTCAGGCAAATTAACGTTTAATGATTTGACTTATTCAAGCTTTGTAAGCCACAAAAGGTAAGCACACTGAAAGGCTTAATCTCTCTGCTCCATTGGCTTTAATTAAGCTCATCTGCAGCTTATGAGTTTTGGTGAGTTCATTACAAAGCCAAACAAACAAAATATTGCCCATGTGGGTGAATTACCCTGAAATCCCCATTTCTGCCTTTCCATTATTTCATGTGATCTTGTGAACAAACAAATTAACAGTAAATGTTTGCAAATTATTGCAATGAAGGTGTTACTCAAGTCAGGATTGACTGAAGGGAAAAGTGGCTACATTCTGATTTTTATCAGCAATATGTCTTTGCACAGAAATCCTGGTAGGCATGAAATGAGGAACTGAGCATCCTGCTTTCATTGTCAGACTCTGGATCTCAGACAAACACTCTTCCCAGAGTCCGTATCTGATAAATTATTGGAACCAGAGTGGCATTTGAGGTGCCTGGATAAAGAGGCAATAAAAATATTTTCTATTTGTTTACACTGAAAAATATCATATACAGATCTGTCAAGTCTGAAAAATTGATGCTTCTGAGTTCACAAATATTCAGCAGCCTAATAGAAATGTCAGATGTGTGTGGTTTTGAGAGAGCAAAAGAAAAAAAAAAAAAAGAAAAAATCAGCCACATCACAAAATGTTCATTTATTTTCATCAGATTTGATACTTCATCACGTCAGTGATAGATGCAAAGAACAAGAAAGTTTATAGAGCTTTTTTTCTTCTTGATTTCAGTGATTTTGATTAAGCATTATAGAATACCAGGGTTGAGTAGCAGCTCTTTAACATCACTACTTCTTCTTGCTGGGAAATTGGTGTCTTGTGGATGGAGATTTGTGTCATTAAAGGCAAGAGGCTGAGGCTGCCTTTCAGCAAGTTCTAGAAGGAGGAGCACCATTTTGGTTGTGCCAGATTCTCCCCCTGTTCATGTGCAGATTAGAGAGTTCTTAAAAGGTGGTAGGGGCAGCAGTTCTCTACCCCTTCATTATTTTGAAATATTTTTACTTTTTGCTTTAGAAAGGAAAAAAAAAAAGTCACATAATATTAGGAAGGTTGAATGGATTTTTCACATGTTTGGCTGAAATTTCGAACAGTGGTAGAAACAGAACTTCTAAACTATAAGGTCCAAATCTAGGAATGTGGAAACTGGGTCATTTTAATCACTGTGGATACAAGGATGGTGCTGGAGGGAGCAGCAGCAACTGGTGAAAATCAGCATTTTTGCCTTACTGCCAAGGGCTGGGCATTCTGCAGTTGTCCCATGGCTCTATCATGTGCATAGAGTGAAAACAAAGTCTGGAACTAAAGCCCACTAGGGTACAGAAAAACTCTCATTCGTGCTTCTTTCAATTCCTCCGTAAACAGATTTCAGTCCCTAATTTCTAAAACAGCACAAGCCAGAACGGATCAGTTTTATGATGGTCTTTGTTTTCTCTGTAATAGCTTAGGACAGATTATCCTTTGGGCAATAGCTGTGTTTAGGTGTAATTATATAATTAGAGCAAATGCATATAAATCAGATAAATGGGACATAATCAGCTGTAGGATTTGGTGGCAAACGTACCCAGTGCCTATGAGGTACGTGGTCCTAAGGTTCAGCTGATGGAACTGTCAGCAGCCATTAAGGATGATAAAGCTGGAGCCTGCAAGGCCTGGCTGTGGGGAACGGGAAGAATTGGGTCTGTATTAAAAATGCATCCCCAGGCGGCTGTTTCAGCTGACAGCCTGGAAAGGGCTGGGGCAGTCGGTGTGTGTCCTGCTGCTCTGAGGCAGAGAGAGGGATCCAGGTTTGGGGAACAAACCAAATTGCAGCTGAGGACACCCTGGACTTTGGGGACTGTTTATTTTCAACGTGCCATTTCTGTCTCAGAGTAATGTTTAAGGGTTTCGTTTACAAGGTGATATTTGGTCGAAGGTTGGACTTGATGATCTTGGAGGTCTTTCCAAGTCTTGATGATTCTGTGATTATAAACTTGAAAACAAGTGTGGTATCAGAATATTGAAAATAGGTTAAAATATTATTTTCTCATGATTTTACTTAGCCCAAGCAAGTTATCCTACATCCAAAGTGTCCCTGGATGTAGGGAAGGCCAGGACAGCAAAACACTGAGACTGAATGCAACTGTGAAGAAGAATTTTGTCCTTATTCAGTCCTGAATATCACTGTGTCACATTCATGCTAATATAGAAAAAAAGACTTGAAATGGCTTTGAATCCCAAGGTACCAAAAAAAACCACTTTATATACAGACTGAGAATTGCATTCTCACAGGAACTTGTGCACGTGGATGCCTGTTTTGGTCTTTGACCTAAACTTGTTCTTAAATCTCATGGACTTAACAGGAATTTAGTCCAAGCCTACAAGGGTAGAAATTATTGTCTGTGTAACTGTTACTCATTTGCTGGGAAAAAAAAATAGTCTTGTAAGAAACAACAGGAAAAAGAAACTGGTCTCAGATGAATGGATATTGCTATGGGATAATAGTCCCTGATAGTCTGCAACTTTTGTTTGGGCAAGCTCAGTGGTACAATTTTAATTACCATAATGCTGAATTCAGTGCAATGGATTACAGTGAAAATCTATTTCATTTTTTTTTCAATTGTTTTAGGGGAAACTCCTGAGCAGCCATAGTGTTGTTATCCTGTGGTTCTTCTGAACAGCTCTGGGACTTGCAGGAGGGAATGAAGGCCCTGCAGGGATGAGATGTTGTCATGCCACAGTCCTGCCATAAAATACCTGATTGGGTTGGGGTTTGCTTGCTTTGCTTGGGTTTCTAAGTGGCAGAATTTTTGGTATTCCCTTCTCTGAACATCAATGGCTGCAGAGACATGAGAGTGTAGGAGAGAATAACAAATGTCCTCACACACGAGCTGCTTCTGCCTCCCCCCTGAGCAAGGGCAGTGGCTGTGCCATGGGCTCCTGTCCCTCCCTGACTCTCCTGTACACGTAAAGCAGGGTAATGTTCTTTAAAAATAATATATATTACCCTTGGAAAGAATGTTGTAACTTGAAAAATGGGTGCCTCAGACTTTAGGACTATTGAAAGGAAGACAAGAAAATAGGAAAGTTGATTGAGGCAGGTTATATTGAACAGCCTGAATGCCGTGGAAGCAGAGCTTTTGGAAAAACAGCAGGGGTACAACAGATAAATAAACCGGCAGCAGAATTGCCAGCAACTGTCAAATCAAAAGCAGCAGTAAAGCAGAAATATAAAGTCAGTATCACTCTGAATAAGCATTTGTTAAACACACCAAGGACAGACAGACAGTTGTGCAAAGCCATAACATCAGTGGTGTTTTCAAAAGATAATTGTTCCTGTTGAGACCAGCTGGTAGTTAATGCTCTGCTCTGATCAATATGACAATTTTTAATCAAATGAGTAAGGAAAAAGAACCATGCAATCATTTTTAGGAAAGAAAAGCAGTTAACACGTTAGTTGTGTGTGATGGAGTGATCCTGCCATCCTTTTTTTTCACTGAGTTTCTCATAATGGAGTCCTCCAGAAACTGAGACTATCAATAGGTGACTGCAGAATTTAGGGAGGTATCAATCAGGTGGGGACCTGACCTGGCTCTGCACTCCTGCAGGTACTTTGTTTCCCCACCACAAATGTTTTTTCCACAGTCAGCAAAGGCTGATTCTCTCAGCTCAGCCTGTGCAGCTTTGAGATTGCTGTTCCCAAAGGTGCTGGTTATTATTAAGATTTTGGAAGACGTAAATTGCCTTGCAGATCCCCACAAATCAAATGCACGGTAGAGGAATGGCAGTACAGCACCGAGGTGTTTAGTGCCGACCCGCAGCCAAGCTGCATTTGACAGGATATTGTCTCATACCACATGTGGAGAATGGATAGTGTCTGTGACCAGTTTGGGTCCATAATTAAGTTTTTGAGTTTTCCAGGTTATGAGCTTTGGAACCTACTAAGGAACTGGGTAAAGAGTTCCCAAGGTAAACAAGGTCTGGGCAGTGGTAACACCTGGGGTTTCAACCACTTCACCTGCTGGTGAATTCAGAGTTGTATTTTATTAAAATTGAAGTAATTTTAGCCGGATGAACTAATGACATTAGACCATCTCTCTGTAGTTTTTCTATAGCGACTATCAATTCTGCAGGGCATCTCTTAATACACTTGCTCTAATTTCTGCAATTCCTGTAACTCTGCAGGAACAGGTCACCCGAAATGCTCACAGAATAATCTTCCCCAGCCCTCAAAGAGGCTGCTTTGATAAGTCTGCTCATGGTGTGCTTTTGAAACAGAAGCCAGCAATTGCACACTGCTGCTACCTTCATGACATGGGGAATATTTTATCAGATCCCTTTTAATGTACAACTTTGTTTTCTCATCTGGGATTACATCCAGTAAGGACAATCTAAAACTTTCTGTAACAGTTGCAGTGAAACTCTATGCAGATATGTATGGGGGGAAAAAAGCTCTCTCTAAAAATGTGCAGCTTTTAAAGCCAAGCCCAGTTGAGAGAAGCTGTGGTACCAAATGTGCATCATCAAAGTTCACAGTAGTTGTGGCTTTCCTTTCCTTTCTCTCATCCTTTAAGATTCTGAAGCGGCGCACTTCAAGGGTTTGACAAGAAAGAGGCACATATTCCCTTTTGTGCAAATCTGCTTGATGCTTATGAACACTGTTCATTCTAAAACCCCATTAAGATACTCTCCTAGTGCTGTGGCTCTGACAGAGAGAAAAAGAATTAATTCCACAGCAAGAAAGGAAAAAAAAAAAAAAGAAAAGCAAAGCCATCTTGCAAATCTGTCACTCCAAAGAATGTATTAAATATATTTAACATATCCTGTTATATAGGGTAAATGGATGAGATTGTTATCTAAGCGGGGGGGAAGGGGGCAAAAATTAAAACAGGACAGCAGAGACATAGGTTTCCCTACCAAAAGTTGTTTGGCCCTTTGGAGTTTGGTCCAGAACCGAGTATTTCAGAAATCAATGTCCTGTGGCGTGCAGGGAGTGAGTGAAACAACTCACTGAATCCTTCTTGCAGAAGGCTCGTGAGAAGCAACATAACGAGGGGTTTCCTGAAACCTAACATCCCACTTTAGGTGCTGCCACGGTCCTGTGGTACTGGGAGAATTTTGGACTCTGTTTTGGACTAAGTTGATGTTTATACCATCACACTGTGCTGTGCAACAGGTTCCTTAGCAGACCTGCCTGCCAAGATTTACAAGCAGCTGGGAAAGCAGAAGTGTACTTGTTTATTTGTACAGGGGCAGTTACTCATTTCACAGCTCTGGCCCTTCATCAAAGGCACTTTGGATGTGTAAAAGAAGAAATGAGTCATTCTTTCTGTACCCAGAAGCCTACAAGTGTACAAAAAAAGAGACAACAGGCAGAGTCAGGCAGATGAGTAGTAGGACGTGACACAGTATTTGGTCAGCATCCCTCAAAATCAGAAAATGCCACTTTTGAAAACCAGTGTTTCACAGTGAAACATCTCCTTTAGCTTTGAAATTAAGATATGCGATAAATAGCATAAAAAGCAAATGGAGATGTCATTTAGAGACACAGAGGACTTATTTTACTCTTACAATCAGAATGTTTGTCTTATTGCTTTGTCTTGAAATGAAATTTGTCAAAATTGATATATCCTCCAGAATTTTTCAATTTTGTAGAAAGCTCTGTTGTTTCAGAAAACTAATACTTGGATTTTTTGTTGTTGCCTGTTATAATCTTTGTATTTTAGGATTTTATTGTCTCCCTGAGGAAAAAGAAAAGATGAGGTAATAAATACTCTGAGCATTTTTATGCTATGAAACCTAGGTATAAATATACAGAAGTCAGATTATTTTGGATTTCAAATTATAAAACTGAGTTCATTGTTTGATTAACTTTACTCTTGTTACTTACACCATTCTTTTGGTGAGTTTTAATAGCTTTTGGTGACTAATCAGACTTTCCATTACAGCATGTGTCATTGGGAAAAGGTGTCTCTCTGCATATTCATAGTAACACATTAAGCAACCTCTTATCAATTTAGAATAAAACTTCTGTTATCATATTTGGAATATGTGGCAGCTAATGCAACACAGGGGTTGTGCTAAGGGAAAACATAGGGCTGAGAAATCCCTGAAAATATAGTGTTTGAAAACCCCAATAAACTACTGTCTTTGTATATATTCCTTACGTATTACGACTGCTGTGACTTTAGACAGCTGCTTTTGAATAATTTTCAAGGTTCCATTTTCTACTACTGCAGCTATGCATGTCTGAATGTTGTTTAGCAAATGAATTATTTAACAATATTTTATATCAACTACCAACTGATACATCAGAGAATAATATTTTCTTCTAGCTCACTGTACCTCTGATGGCACGTGAGTAAAAAAAAAAAACATGATGCAGTGTGTTTTTTACAATACTTTTAATCAAAAGGAAGCCAAAAAAAAAAAGCAGGCACACAGAAAATAATTTTAAAAAAAAAAGAGTTGTGGCTAGAGATACAGCTGTTGGCACAGATTTAGTCACACTAGCCAGGGTAGCAGATATATACTCCCATCTGTAAGCGGACTTTGCTGCAAAACAACCATCTGAAACTAATTGGCCACATTACCCCGCGTGTGTAGGGCGGGAGTAAGTGCCCGAGTCTTTGCCTGCAGCCAGTCAGTGCCTATTTTCAATGCATGGGGAGTTCCCAAATGGTCCTACCTGAAAATGTACTTCACAAATCTCCTGCCTAGTCATTTTTTGTTCAAAGCCCAGCTCATGAGCTTGTTCTATTAAGGCAGCCAGTGTGAGGTGTAGTACGTGTGATTCCTGGAGTGTGGGAGGAGGATGTGTGCGCTGGGATTGCTGTACACAGCAGCCTTTGGTGGGAATTCAGGGCATCCCAGGGCTTTGGTCCGTGAACATTCTTTACATTAGCAACACCTGTGTAAATCTCTGGTGCTGTTCTCTGAATTGCCACGGAGAGAATCAGACCCTGAACTTTTATCAGTTCAAATCCAACTGCTTGGGAGTTCACAGACTTCATTAATAACAAATGCTATGAAAACTCATAAAGCCTTTCCCCTTTGCCTGTTTTAAAGCTCAGATTCAGAGTTCATCCTCAGTATTTAGAATTTATTTGTTTCGTAAAAAAGGAGGATTCCAATGTGGATGAAGTTTTGCCATGACAACCTTGAGCCTTGATTTTTCAGTAACTCCACACTGTAAGTTGTGGCTTAGGCACCGTGGCAATGCCTGCCCTGCTGTGGTGGAAATTAATGGCATCTGGGATTTTCAGCTGCCTGTAGCACGTCTCAGGAATGTGTGTTCCCTTTAAACACCCACAAAGATGTAGTTTTTGAAGGATACCACATGTAATTACATGGTTTACTTCTTCACATCAGTGACAGACATAGTTGGTTTAGTTTTATTGCGTCCCCGTGGTAGAACACGGGACATTGACGCGTCTGTGTCCTTGTCTGATTTCTGCTCTGGCTCCCCGTGGCAACCCTCACTGGGAACAAGTCTCAGGCTTTCCCTGGAGCTCTGAATTGACCTGTGGACCCCTCCCTGATGGGTATTGCAGGCAATGCAGAGCAATCACTAGTTGCAAAATAGGCTATGGGACAAATGACAGGAGACAGGTGCATGTCCATAAAGGCATTCCCATCCTTCCAGCAGTTGTGATGATAAAGCCACTACTTCACCATGTGATTAAGTACCTTATTTCCTGTGTCTGTACATCTCCTTTTGTTCCTTCCCACCTAAATTCTTTCCCCTGGATGTGTGTAGTTATTATTTTAGTAGCACCTTAGAGGCCTAAAAAGCAGCAGGCCCCCTACTGTTTTAGGTAGAGTTAATTAAGTTTCTCTGCTCTCTTTTTTTCCGTGTGTTTAATACCCATTAAATGTACATTATCTGGCACATAAGAGTCCTTGGCAACGATACAGGACCCCACTGTGGTAGGTGAGACTGTTTTCTCCCTGCTTTATAAATTCTGAGTAGATGAGCTGTTATAGGATGGCAAAGAACGGACTCATTTCTGGTACAAGCACCTGGCGAGGCAGGAAAGTCGGATGAAGTCTGTGAGAGCCCAGTTGAGAATGTACTTCTCTGGCAGCTAAATTGGAAAAAAATATTATGCTGAGTCATCTTTGTTGTCCTTTCCACCACTGACCTAAAAATACGGTCTAGTGCACTTGTAGCATTGAGAAAAAAATTATTTGCTGAAGTGACAGCTTAGAACCCATTTCCAGGGGGATGGAGATGGTGGCACTTTCCTTGGGTTTGGGTGAGGTTATGTGGTTCCCAACATACAGCTACCGCTACCAGGAAAGCTGGGTTAGAAATTCCTGAGGGCCACTGCCTAGAAGAGCTTATAATTTAAGAAACCTGGGGTGAGTGAAAAGAATATACTGAAAGAAAGCTGGGATTTGGTGCAGTGAGAGTTCATGAGTGACTGCTGATAATTGTACTGAGAATTTTTACTTAGTCTAATTCAATCTAATTATATGACCCTTTTGTAATCTTGTTAAATTAAATACATTTTTTGAGGCCCATGACCTGGTTTTATCAGTGCTCAGTCTCTTAACATGCTCAGCACAACAAATTGTTGTCCAAAATCAGGATCCACACAGGGGCCCAAGGGACTAAATTTTATTTATTTATGTGTGTGTGTTTCCTCCTGCAAGTACATTTGTTAGACAGGCATTAAGTGACATGAGAGAAAATGTTTCCCTTTTGGATGTAGTCAGGGAAAATAAATCTATATTTATGAATTTGGTTTTGTTTATTTTTCTAGCAAAGATAAATATATTAATTTGTGTAAATCCAAGAAGCTGAAAATAAGAATGTGGGCAACTTTAAAAGGTCAGGCAGAGTATGATCCAAACAATATTTTCTACCTCATAACTACTTTCTCCCTAATTGGAAGGGTAAGCAGATATCCTACTGCTGCTTTCTTCACTATTTAGGTGAAAACACGGTTGTTTCACTAAAAATATTACAATCCTAATGATTGCAGTGCAAGCTGGGCTCTTTAGAATGTTTATGTCCCCTGAACATGTAATAGCTGAAACTCTTCTGAATATTTCTGGCTTCACTAATGGATGGCAGAATGGTAATCCAAATGCTAACCAACGTGCCTGCTAATACATTTATTTTCCCAGGACAATAGGCCCATTTGCAATATTCAGTGGATGTCTGTCACTTGGAAACCTTCTACCAACAGAAATGTCACTTAGAGTTTTGATGATTTTGGCTAAATCTTTCATAACATTCTCGCTCCTTCATGGCTCAGGGGTGTATGCTGACTACCACCTGACAGATCTTTAATGGCATCCTTTGAAGACAGACATGGGAATTTCTGGTCCGGGACTATGCAAAAGGAATGAAAATTGCAAGTCCTCAACGACAGACTTTTTCCAGATGATAATATATTGACTTTTTTCACATGTGGCCGTGTGTATGTCCAGTATTGATTTTTGTGACTCGCTGTGTGTGTCCCTCTCCTGCCCCACCATGGTGCCACGCTCACTCCTGGATTATTAGTTTGGCTGAAAGATGAAGCAGGGGAACGGGGCCAGCCTGGGGAATTACGAGGCTGCCTTCAGCTTCTCCTGCTGTACACGCTGGAAAAGTTAAGGGAGGAAATAATGGCCTTCCCTAAGGCTCACCTGAGAAAGCCTGCCACGGAAAAATGGACCCACAGAATGAAATACTGGACATGCTGAAGGAGAAGGATGCACAGAAGGGCTCAGGCAGTGCCTGTAGAGCTGAGTCCTTGCTGAGAGGACAGAGCTGCAGGTTTTCTTCCTTTTATTTTATTTTTCCCTTCTCTTTGTTTAACTTTAGAAAAAAGTCAAAGAACGGAAATTAGAAGATTGATTCATTGGCAATGGCAAGCCAAAAACAAGTTCCTTTATTCATAAACCTGTTCAGATCTTTAGGTGTAGTGACACCACTTGTTTTAACTGATTTACAGGGCAGCCTGTGGATGGGGTTCCACATGTATCCACATGGATGATCTTCCAGAGTTTATAGAAACCCAAGCCTAACTCACTCCTCGATATATTTGTGCATCATTTGGGAACCTTCTCATCAGGAAGCCAGCAGAGTTGTGCAAAGTTCTTTAACATGGTTATCAAAGAGAATATCCTGAATATATCTCTGTGTTGGCTCTTTAATTAAATACAAACAAAACACCTTCAAAATACTTATTCTTCGTGAAGAACATAGAAATCCCAAGTTTGTCAGAATCCCTTTTCTGCTGCATGCCAGGCCAGCCTGAAACGCATTTCAGTGCGCCAGCAACCATGAGCTCTGTCCTTTTTTCTTATTCTTTCTGAAGATGCTTGTTAATGAACCTTCTTGAACAGTCGCAGAGGAGGATGAAAGGCCAGGGCACTGGGTGGAAAAGCAATGTAGATTGGAAAAGACAGAAAGCTTATTTAATTCTTTCTTTTCCTGATCTCAACTCCTTCAAGTTATCTCTAAAAAGATGTTTAAAGCTTACAGTTAGAACTTTTCTACATTTAACTGGAATAATTAAAAGCAGCTAAGGTAGCACTGAGGTCCAAAGGGAAAAATTTCAAAACTCATTTCAGCCACTGCTGGTCATGTGTTTGGGAGTGGATGGGCTCTTGAGCAGAGTTCACAGTTTTTACCTCGGTTTTTATTTTTTCAGTTGTGCTTGAATTTCATTTGTTAAGATGTAAGGTCTTCATCTTGTGCCTACTGCTTACCAACCCTCTGGATTCTAAATGGGCACTAATGACTCTCAGCAGCAGCAAGCTGAGCTTTATTTGAGGGTGCAATTTATGAATCTGCCAGTAAAGTGAAAGATGTGGGTAGAAAGAAGGAACTGGGAAAAGTAGAGGGATTGAAACAGTCTCGATCAGGTCCTGGGGAAGTGGTACTGCAGTTTGCATGCTGCTCACCACGTGGATCACCTTCCCAGTGGAATGATCAGGATTGACTGTTCCTAATGAGAACATAAACCCAGGAAGTCTGGTATCATGCCTACATCAATGACTAATTCCAGCCATTTAAAGAGGACATAAAAACCCTGTAATGAATCTACTGATTCTGTAAGGGAAGGGAAGTGCTGATGTGATATTCTAAATACCAAGATCTCAGTCGACATAATTCATATTCTTTCGCAGCCACACTTTTCAGAGAGGATTGTTAAAGTATCTTAAATGTAGATTAAGATTGTTGCAGGTGAATGTCTTCAGGTTTTTCCAGGATAGATGGAGGTCACTGGTCTAACAGCTTCTGGGCAAGCTGAAATTTTGATGTGGTAGTAGCTCAAGGGCTCGGTTTATTCCTGGATCATCTTAGACCTGAAGAAACAGGAAAAGAATAAAATATTTCTGGACAGTGGTCACTAGAATATGCCATACAGCTATAATAAGGGTTAGAAATAGGGCCAGCTGTGGGTTTTAGGAACAGGGAATAGGGGACAACATAGAGCGTAATCTCTAAAACAGAAGCTCTCCTTGGTGGGCCTTTATGCCAGTTATACTGCTGATGTATTTATAGTATAAAATATTTTAGATAGGATTACCTCTCCCCACTGTGCTTTATTCGGCCCCACACATAACCACTGTATGTGTCTCTTTATGCAGTAATTAATAATAAATCTTCAAGTAATCTGGTTACAACATAATCTTCATACTGTTACTTCCACTATGTGTGAGATAAACTAACAGATGATTTGGAGACTCCTGAAGCAGCGTTAGCTGTGTGGGGGTTTTCAGCCACTTCAAGATGGAAAGATTTAGCAGGAAATCTGGATTACATGACAGAATATGTGTCTGTGTCTGCTTTTGCCGTTGCACTGAAGTAACCTAGGAATAACTGTAATGAAGTTCTGAGACTTTATATATAATCCCCTTATCTTCTCACATAGCTCAGTATCATCACGTAGGTGGTGAAACTAAATAAACGCTAATACTGAGCTCTTTGTGGTTACCTCAGGCAGAGAATAGGTCTTGGAAACTTTAAATAGCAGCTCATTAGTCAGCAGGGCTGGCCTTGTTTTAGATATAAAAGATAGGCCTTTTCTGGGCCTCTGCAAAATGGTTAAATGCAACTTCCACGAAGTGGTTGGACAACCGTGCATTTCTCACTCACTTTTCACCAATCATCAAGTTGGTATTAAATCAAGTAGCTCCACATGTGGAGCTCTCCTGGCACCTCTTCTCCAGTGTCTCACCTGGAGGTTTGGTTTCCATCCAGCACAGGCTCTTCTCCTCCTTGTTCCCCCTTCCAACAAATCCTGAACTGCCCCACTTGCAAAACTGGGGAAGCGTGGTAGGCCCTGTTTGGAAACGGGGCACATGTGCCTTGGCCTCTTATTCTCAGGGACTGTCAAATGCCATTCCTGCTTGCCTTGGATAGACAGGGAGAAAAAGGGAGAGGAAATGGAGCCGACTCCATCCAGAACACTGGTGTAAAACTGCTATGCTAATATGGATATAGTTTGTAATTTAGGGGACTGTTATAACAGGACTGAGGTTAAAGAAGGGATATTTCCAAAGCTTGGAGTGCTGTTTGTATTTGCCAATTAATTCCTAATGAGGGCAGAAGCACTTAAAGGAATACTATAAAGGTACATTTTCTCTTTTCATTTAGAAACGTAACATCTGAGGAGCATTTATTAGCGAAATATCAACTCTGTTTGCACATTTCTAAATAGAATGTTGAAGCAACTGAATTTTAATTTTCGTGTCTGTAATTTGTTAATATAATTACCATACAATACAGTTAGGTGCTTTCAAATCTTTCAGTGTTAATTAAAAAGCTAATAACTTGAAAAGCTATAAATATTGAGGTAGAGGGGCTAGTGCTCCAGGCAGTTAATCCTTTATTTGTCATTTACTAGAGATCCCTTTACTAGAAGGCCAGGCTTTGTACTCCGTAAAGCACTTTGTGACATTGCTCCTCTGTGATACCTGAGAGATGCTCCCACCATGCGCAAGCAGTGCAAGGTTTGATCCCGAGCTCAGATCAGCGTATTCACAGCTAAATGCAAGCAGAAAACAGATTTAATCCCACCTCTTCAGCCCATTAATTTTTCTTCCTTCTCTGCTTTCACCTCCTCTGCCCCACCTAGACCCACCTGCCTCTCTGTGGACTGACTGGTACTTGGGACACTGTGAGACAGTCTTTGGCTCTTTCTAAAGAGCATGTCCAGCTTTTTGTAGCCTGTTATGTAGGAACTATGAGAGTCTCTCTGAGATGCCATCAACCTCACCATGGGCAGAGGGGTGTGTTGGGCAGAGGATGTGTCCTCGCAGCTCTGGGGCCCAGAGCAGCAGTTTTGGGAAACACCCCTTGCTCAGCGCTGTGTAGAACTGGATGAGGTGTTTTCAGTTTGAGGGTGAATTTTCCATATTCCAAATTAAAAAAGGAAAGCCAGTGTTCAGGATTTCTTGTTGGAATCTCCACTACTCTGAGCCACCTGAACTCACTGCAGTTCCCAAGAGCAGAAGCTTCACTGGGACTGCCAAGGGAATAAAGTTGCATTTGTACTACTGTATCAGTGTAAATCTGCAGAGCAGCATTCATGGGACTAATCACAGCTAAAGGGAAAATTACCCTGTGCTCATCATGCAGTGTCTCAAAAGTAGTGTAATTCATGTCTTACTCCTGCAAACTACTTAAATTGTGGTAGGCTAGAACATGAATCACTTTTTCCTGTGCAGTGTCTACTCTTTAGTCGATGGAAATGGAGGGAAGATTTTATTTAAATGTAGTGATCCTGTGCCTAAATTAACTTTGTCTGGACATAGCCTGGTTTTAATGCAGTGACCTATGCTGTCGGGGGGAGAAAAGTGCTTTGCATTAGGCGTACTGTGATCTGGTGCTGATTGTTTTAAATGCTCTAAAGAAGACATCTATTTTAACAGCAAATGGACTCGCTCTGCAGTTATGTAAATGAAGCACAAACAAATGAGGCTGTGCTACCTGACGGAAGGAAAAGCTGTGTTTTAAATTCTAATCAACCAGTAACGTTGTGCCAGATAACACACCCAGACAGGTGCACACTCACAGCACAAAGAGGCAGAGCTCTAAAACAAGCCAACAAGACAAACGTCGGAGCTGGGAAACAACATTCCCTCTTAGCAAAGACAATGCTTAATGGTGCACCTCAGCATTGTTCCAGCACACAGTCGTTTACCTAAAGGAAGTCATTAATTCTGCCCAGCATTTTTGAAGGATGGCGTGATGATGAGCTTCCTAAAAGGCACTCAGAGGAAGCACCGCGTCCTGCAGTCGGCTCAGATTGTTTAATATTTGTCAGACTTGAATTGTGTTTGAAGGATACATTGTGAGTAATGGATTCTCCTGCTATTTACACGTGGGCAAGGCTGCACAGCCGTTCCATGTGCCATTTATTGCACTGCATTATGTATGAGGTGGTTTTGCCAGCAGAGACATAAACACAAAAGGGGGAAGGGAAGAAAAACACAAGAAAGCAGATTCGTGTGTTGTCCAATCGACAACTGTTAGGAATAATTTAGAAAACTTTTAAACACTCGTGTGCAAATATTTTGGAACTGCAGCTCTGAAATGAGTTACTTACTGCATTCTTAGCAGAGAACACAGTAGCTTTACCATGAAGCAACTCCTCCTTCTGTTAGAATTAGCTTATAGCTACTGCACTGCTGCTATAGGAAACAACCCCAACAGCCCACATTGAAAACGTGGGGTCACATCCTAAAAAAAGAGCTATGCTCTTTCATTTCCCATTGCTTTAAGGGGAATTTAGGCGCTAAGTCCATTTGTAAACCCGCTGTTCAAACTGTTAAGATGTGGGTGTAGTGAGTAAGAAATGCCAAATGTCTAAAAAGCATCGATTTCCACCAGGCATCAGGGAACGCTCTGCTCAGGGATTTATTGGTAAATCCTACTGAGCCACCCTCTAGGTAGTCAAATCAGTGTGCTGTTCTGTCTGTGGGCACTCACAGAGATGGTAACACCTCCCAGAGCTGAATTCTCCAGGGCTGGCTGCACGTTTCCCTCTGAGCAGCACTCCGCTGCTCCGGCGGGGCTGTGTTCCAGGCAGCTCATTCCCTGGGTGGTGTCCGTGGGAAGGGAACGGCTGATGGCAGTCCTTGCTCACCCAGGGGACAGCACAGAGCTTCAGTCTGGCACTGCAAGAGGACTAATCAGAATAAATTACCACTTTAAGAAGGAAAGGTGTCAGAATTTGGCTCTTTGTGACTAGTTAGGTTGCTGCCTTGGAACTTGGCACCCACGTAGCTGGGAATCACCACTGTGTTGACCACAAGACACTGGCATTCTGTCAGTGCAGCTCCTTGGCTTTCAGAGTATCACCTCACTTGGAAGGGTTCATCCCTCTTTCTTTTAATCTCCCAAATGCTCTGCAGAACTGAAGGTCATTACAGTTTTCCTGGATGAGCTGTCATGGAGAGCAAAAGGAGAGACAGGCACAATGCAAACCAGAGCTAATATTTAGACATTCTGTGTCTGGATTTGAAATCCAATGGCAGAAATTGTGATTTTCCAGGGAGGCTGTATGAACATGGGCACGTTGTCTGGGTATAAATTGTTGTTTGTTCGTTCTGGAACAAGTTAACTAATGAGCATGGCACAGGAGTCAGAGACACATTTCATGGGAGAGAATGAAAGGGACCTGACAGCCAGCACAATGAAAGATAGCAAAGCTGCTTCTCCAGACAGGAGTGTGTCTCATAGCACATGATGTACCCTAAATATCTATAATATTTTTAGAGTAGGCTTTGACACCTAACATCACCTAATACTTACAGTCCACTACTTCACATAAGACTTCTGTAATACTGAGCACAAATTTTATAAATTTTGTAAAATTTAAGTCTTGTGAAGGCTACGACAGGATGTTTTCCTATGCTTTGAATAAGATGGGTAGAGACATCAAATACCTTTCACTGATTGCCTTTGGCAGGGTTGAACACAGAAATCAGAATATTCACATTTCCAGACCACGCTGCCCCTCCTAACAGAGAAAGAACTGAACAGTGTCTTGTGGGAGCTCTCATTCAGGTCCCAATAGGTTCCTGTGATTCTTTATCCTCAAATGTTACATCCTTAACATGGCAGGATAAATAACCAGCCATAAGCATTTCTAAACTATAGCAGGCAGGCTGGATCCCTCCCAGTGCTTCATCCCTTCTCCAGGTTGGAATTACCACTACTATACTTACAAAATGCTAGTCCATGGTAGAAGTAGATTAATTCTAGACAGTGTTAATATTGTACACAAGAGCATGAGGATTGATAGTCCTTGTAATCTCTTATCTAAACATAGAAGAGCTGCATATGCTGTTCATAAAGCACTGAAATCAATCATCATAGTGGCAGACAGGTAATTGGGAAGCAAGCTCCTGCTTGTGCAGACCAGGAGAGGATAATAGCCTTCAAAAGGTTGGGTTTTTTTTGTTTTGTTTTGGGGGGTTTTTTTTGCACAAATTATTCTCTGTCTCAGGTTTCAAACTTCAAAATCTAAACCGAGTCACTTACAATCCACGTGTGAGCACTCAGATAGGCAGCGTTGACTTTCAGGACTGCAAAAATCTTGCATTCCTCACCACTTCAAAGGTCATGAGGGTTATCCAGAACTTAATAGAAGGGCCTGGAAAGGTGGGGTGCTGGAGCTGGACACTGGTTGTTGGGTACCTGAGTGCAAGGAGGGGGTTCAGAGTTGTAGTTCCTGGTTAGAGATAAAAACCAGTGATGTCTTCATGGCACTACTGAGTAGGATCAGATTTTAATTAACATTTGTAAAGTCCTTTGGAATGTGTTAAGGCTTAAAACAATTATATGACTGCACAGCTCCGTAATTTTGATAATCAAGGTCTTGTAAAAGGGATCTTGGAGCATTTAAGAACAACTCTGTTTACACATTCAGCCAGAAGAGGATAGTAGGAGACTCCATAATTAGAAAGGGTTTGTTACTAAAAGCTTCTCCATGTATTAAACATTAAAAGGATGTTTCTAACTATGAAATGAATTAGACCTGGCTAAACCATTGTAAGAACTAGCAGTATTCACTCTCTGATTTCCAGATTAGTTACATTAATTTTAAATACTGCTTTTTGCCAGGAAGAGACTAGTAAATACATAATAATAAAAATTGGCCGTGTTTCATTAAAGCACTGAGAAAAGAATATACTTTTTGCATTTTTTAATTATTTTTTTTTCCTTCTTGGTAACTCACTGTAATCCACAACTTTCACTGAGTTTGCTGGGATTTATCCTCTTTCATAACAACACCAATAATTATTTTGCTTTGTTTTTTTTATTGCTTCATAATAGGAAGGAGAGTTGTTTCCATTGCCTAGAGAAGCACAGTTTAGCTCTAATAGATATCTATGGAGTTGGCAATGGTCCCACTTCTCTCTGCATTACACAAGTCCTGTCGGCCCCTCGGTATGGGAGAACCCATCTGTGCTTTCCTACTCACACAACAGCAGTTGTTTCCCTTATCAAAGCGTGTGGGTTTTTTGAGGTGTTTTTTTTTATGTTTTGTTTGGTTTGGGGTTTGGTTTTTTGTGGGTTTTTTTTGTTTGTTTTTTTGCCTTTTTTTTTTAATTTTATTTTCACAAACTGTGATCGGGATCTTGGTCTTGCAAGGAGTTTGTGTGTGGGCAGAGCTGTGCGTCCACGCAGCTCCCAGGAAGTGTGAAATGCAAGCTGCTCTTTGCCTCACCACGCCCCATCTGAATGCTGTTTTTTGGCAGGAGGGACTGGTTGTCTGTATTAATGTTGTGGGTTGCAACCAGAGCTTTTTGCAGGGTGAGCTGGCAGTTGGCTGGGTAGCAGTGGAAAAGCAACAGAAGAAATGTGGGATTTTTAATTTTATTATTTTCTTTTTTTACATCCTGTGATAGTAAAGCATCTTCTTTTAGCAGACCATGTGTTATATCTTTGCTGCACGTTGCTTTTATTCTCTGATGACTCATGGCTTGATGGCAAATCCTTTACTTTCCTCCTTGATAGGGTGGTATTTTTAAAAGTGCAAACAAAAAAATTATTTGAAGGGGGTTTGAATAAGTTACAAGGTTTTAGCCTCTTGCACTGTATGTGTTAAAGTTTGGTTTAGGATTTCTTTGTGGATAAACAAAAGCTTTAAAGACTCTGGAAAAAGACTGGCCATGTATTTCTCTGGAGGCACTTTCATCTCCTTTCCTCTCCTCTCCACTCTCTAATTGCTGTCTATAACCCAAGCAGAAAACTTACCCAAGAAAAACTGTCATGTTTTAGAAATATTTACATGTGTTTAGCACAACAGAGTCATGATTTTAACATAACATTTTTAGAAGCCAACTTTATGCTGGTCAATAAATAATCATCCCTAAAATTACCCATGGACAGGAATCTTGCTTAAACCCAGACTTTATCAAGGACTTAAGCACCACCCTAAGATAACATGCACACAGGCACCCTTGTCCTTTATGAAGAGGATTTTACCCTTCTGTTTTAAATTACAGGTTAATTGATCATAGTGCTGATTTAGTGTCTCATTTTCCCCACCCGTGTTGCGTGATAAAAGCTGCTTGTAAATGCACAGCCATGAAACTATTAATACTGTCAGAGTTTAAAACACGTAATCTCAAGTCAAGTACAGCCTTTTCTCTTTTGAAAAGCATATTACTGATAACAGAAGCACTGCCATAAATATTAGACCTCTTGTATACAGAACCACAGAGGATTATTTCAGCAGTTAGATGCCCACGTGAAGAGTGAGCGGCGAGGCGCTCCTGGCAGTGACTTACAGTGAAATACGTCTTGAGGTGGTGCTGTTGGAGCAAGGCTCAGGGCTGAGAGCTGTGAAATGCAGCAGGTGTGAATTGCTGCACTGTAATTCCCGGGCTCACGTGTCTTATTAGAATTATATGATAGCCCTATGCAAATGTTTTCTACAAAGTAATCAGACCTGAGCCCACATCTTATCTAAGGGTCCTAAAGTCTTAATCAGCAACAAGGTATTGCATCGGAAAAGTAAAGGGGGAAAACGGGTTATTTTTAATTGGGTGAAATAATTAAATGTAAGTGCGTTTGAAATGTTTGTTCCTACTTGCTCTGTCAGTTAGCCACTGCATTTGCCTGTCACAATCTCTGCAGAATGCCCCTGTTCACTTTTCTCCTCTGTCCAGTGCAGAGGCAGCCAAAGTCCCTACAAAAAATAAGCTTTTCATCATCCATGCTCTAGGAGGTTTCTCACAGGGATTAATCCATTCTGTAAAGGACTGAAGCAGATGCACAGCATTCCTATTTTGAAAGGTGTGCTCTAGTTCTGAGTATCTGGCATTAATTCTCACTTGTGATGAGTTTATATCTGTACCCAAAGCAGAACCCACTGAGATCTCCAACTCTCTGTAGCCTCCAAAAATCAGACTGCTCCATTTCCAGTTAAAATGTTAAATCTGTGGGCTAAGGGCAGCTCAGCCTTTATCAGTACATCTACAACCTGAAAACCGAAGCCATCCCCTCTGAAAACAAACATGCTTATAGATGAAATACATTCTTATTGTTCTAAAAATACCCAAATTCAACAGATGGGCTCTCAGTAAAGAGTGGTTTGTTCAAGAAAGGAGAATTGATGAGTGCTTCCTGTGAAAGAGGGGCTGGGGTGTAGGCTGAGCTCACCAAGAACTAAATCAGATTTCAGGTTTTGTCAGGCAAGCAGAGCAGCCCAGTGTGATCTAATGAGCTCAACAGCTGCTGGGTGTCAGTTTGCAACAATGCTGTAAAAAAGCTGATTTGATGTTTTGCCTCATGGGAGATTCATATTTAAAACACGTATTTGGATATTTATGTTCTCCAGACTGTTTCTCTTAAGAAGGTCAAAAAATTGTGCCTATTTTCAGAGTTTATTTTTTGGCAAGTTACACCATTGGCAACTTGCAGGTTTCGTAAATAAACCAATATGTAACAATTTTGTCTTTTTGTTTACTTAGCATATGGTCCAGCCATGGGAAATACTGGCATCTTTGGCTCCTTTTTGGATCAGAGGGATTGAAGTGGTTGTCTCATTTACTAGGTGTATTACCATAGATCTAAAATGACCCCGGCCCCACAAGGATGTTATATGACCTTTTCAGGCTAAGGAATTTAGGATTCTTCAGCCTGGAGAAGAGAAGGTTGTGTGGAGACCTCATAGAAACCTTCCAGTATCTGAAGGGGCCTACAGGGAAGCTGGAGAGGGACAGTTCATCAGGAACTGTAGTGACAGGACAAGATGGGAGTAGCTTCAAACTGAAAGAGAGTAGGTTTAGGTTAGAAGTTAGCAAGAAATTCTTTACTGTAATGGTGATGAGGCATTGCCACAGGTTGCCCAGAGAAACTGTGGCTGCCCCATCCCTGGAAGTGTCCAAGGCCAGGTTGGATGGGGCTCTGAACAACCTGATCTAGTGGAAGTGTCCCTGCCCATGGCAGGGGCTTTGGAACGAGATGATCTTTAAGGTCCCTTCCAACTCAAACCATTCTGTGATTCTATAAAAGGAATGTACAAGACAGGATTTGGAAGTCCTCTGTTTTAATTCCATATTTATTTGGGCTGAAAATGTCTATTCTAAGAGCATTGGAACATTATCTCACTGTAACTGAAATTCAGTGGCAATCCCCCAATCCCTGCAGCTCCTTTAAAAAGCCACCCTTCCCCGAGCAGTGCTGTAATGAGCCCAGTTACATGCCCCAAATTAGATTTCTCTTACAGTTATTTGGGCTTATTTCAATCCTTTTATGAAATTGAGTCATCTTTTACAACGATATCACTAATTAAAACCAAGATGAGCAACTGCTTACACAGCTTGGTGGCTACGACTGCGGAGTTCCTCGAGCACATGCTGCAGCATATGTGTCCTCCAGGAACATCAGAGGAGGAGAAGTTGTTAGGCTGCCCAAGAGCAAATGTCAAATTCCTCAAGCAAGAGCTTGACTGAACTCTGGTGCCCATCTGAGAGTCTGAAAAGGCCTCCAAACATTAAGCAGAAGAGGCAGTTTGCCACGAGGATTGATTTCAGTCCGTCCCTCTGCTACGTTCTGGGACACGGCCTCATCCTGCTACACCGAGGTATCCTGACCTCGAGATCCGAAAAAAGAATTCAAGCAAAGGCTTGTACTAAGACAGACAATGTTGCCATGGAAAGCTGAACAAGCCTTTACAATCACAGCTTAGCTCTACCCTGTATCCCTGGCGCTCAGTATTGCTTCCAGCTTATCCGAGGCACGGCAGGCTTTTATCTCCAAAATCTGCCCAGCAAGATGCTGCAGTTTTACTGTTCTGCATCCTTCATCAGGCTGGCATTTTCAGATGGGGACCCAGGAACTAGATCTCTCTATCTCTCTAGTGACGTAATTTCTCCATATAAAAATGTTTGGAATTAAGTTTAATGGTCATTCAAACGCATGAGGACTTAGTCAAGCACAAGTAGTTGAAAGCAACAGTAGTCATGGTGTCTCCACCTCCAGACAGAAAATGTGAATATTAATTGCTCTCCAAAAAGTTATAACAAATTTAATTAGTGTTTTGGCTCCACAGGAGGATTGGTCAATAAGGACATCCAAGATTCTCTGTATTTTTAAGTTTTGGTGATCTCAGACTGCCTGAACTCATCATTTGAAGTTAGCAGTCCAAAGGCAAATGGAGATAATTAATCATCTTCTAAAAAAACCTTCTGAGTGGGTTTTATTTGCTTTAAGTTTATGTAAATTCACCATGATTTCTGAAAGCATTCTTAGGGCTATTGTAGCACTTGAATATTTTTGTAAATATCAGTCCTCATCCCTGGAGGTCTGAATCTACCTGCCAAAATGAACCAAGAATTTTATGTAAGCCAAGATGTTAAAAAAAATTTCCTGTAGCCAGAACTGTGAAATTCTCTATTCAGAGAACCAGATAACTGAAGAGCATTCCAGAAATGGATTAAAAATATCATCAGCTATTCCAGTTATCAAAGTGATATTAAGTTCTTCCTTGTGGATGGAGATGTACCCACTGCAACTCCATTTTTCATTTGTTTTCTATTGTGCCCCTTTTCTCCCAAGCAGGACTTCAAGGCATGAAAAGCCCTTTAAAAGAATTCAAACTTATGCTCAAACTAAGTGAAAAAAACGTGGTGTTTTGGGCATTTTTGTGTGGTCACTGCAGGACAAAGAGGCTCTCTTGAGTCTCTGTGCTCGTGTCACTGCTATAAATTCTTGTGTCACCAGCATTAGCTTAACACAACGTGACTGATCTAATTAGACACGATGTGTCACAGCAGCTGCACGCCAGTCTGGGAGCTTGGAGAGGCCTTTTCAGGTGATGGCAGCTTTATGTGTTCCTTCCACCCGCAGCAGCTGATTAAAAACACATCTGTTTTCAACCCTGAAGCTGAACCCTTTCCACAGTCCCCCGGGGAACCACGGTGACACAGTGCTGGGCACAGGCAGTGCTGAGCCCCATGGGATGCTCACGGCTCCAGGGGCAAGCTCCAGCCCTGCCTGCCTCAGCCAGGGGGTCAGCTCCACCCCACATCTGTGGGCAGGGCACAGGGACAGCCTGGCTGGGCAGTTTGGGGACATCCAGTTGGACACCTACATGGAGATCACATACGGTGATGGCTCATCCTGGCACCGGTGGTGGAGCCCCATGGAAGCACTTCCAGCCTCGCTGTGGAGCGGCTTGAGAAAGGGGCCAACAGGAGCGAGCAGGTGGATGTCCAGCTTGCCTTTGCCCTCAGTCCTCACCTGGCCCCAAAGAGCACACCCTGCCCACAAAATGCATCAAAGCCACTCAGATGTAGTGACAGTGCCCTGGCAAGGACACGGTGATGCTGCATGAATCTCAGCTGCACCTCACACGGTACCTGGAAAACCAGATCTTCCACTTTGACCATGCTTTTGATGATCAAGATTTATGGGAAGGAAGTGTATGACCCTCTGAAATGGAAGAAGCAGATGAGAGTGCTTGAAGGTGATCAACAGCAGATCAAAGTGGTGAGGCTGTGGGAGAAAAAAGTCACCAGTGTGGAAGATGTCATCAAGCTAACTGAAATGCGTAGTAAGTGTCACATGTCAGGCAAGACCTCTCTCTGCCAACACTCATTCTCCCAGAGCCATGCCATGACCATACTCAAGAAGAGAGGGCATTTTGTATGCCAAGTTTTTCCTGATTGATTTGGCTGGGAATGAGCAAGGCACTGACATCTCCAGGCTGGAGGGGCCTGGTATTAATAAAACCTTCTTGGTACTTGAAAGGAGTAGGTTAGACATGTAGGAAAATAGTACAGTGTTGTTTCCAGTTATTTTTCACTTCAGAAAGTAAAATTGGGCAGTTTTGAGGATCTAACTTGCAGGAAAAGGCAAGAATTTACAGAAAATGTATCTCACCTCATCTAGACAGGGTTCCTCCTCTTGCCTGTAAAATGCATACACTCACCCTCCCCCCAAAAGCTCCCTAGATGGGTCCTGCTCCAGGCTTGTGTCAAACTGCACCAAAATCAAAGTGGTTCTCAGGGCAGGAGGCATTTGGAGTGATTTAAGAAGGCGTTAGAGTGCAAAGCACTGTCATCTCAGAGCACGATACATTTGGGAAATGAGGGTTATTTTGTCAGGGCATAAGCAGTGGCTTTTTTACAGCATCAGCTCACGTTATTCCATCTCTCCTTCTCTATCTTTCTGTCTTAACTATGTTCTCATGAGACATTAAAGGATGCTGGAACCTGTCTTTGGAAAAATGAGACTAAAGATGATGGCAATTGCCTGGCCAGTGGGGAGAGGATGTGCCTGCATGGTTTGCAGAGGGAAGCAGGGGAGTCAGTGCCCTGTATCAGAGCCTGATGAGAGGAGATTTGTCAGATCAAAGGGTCAGAAAAGCTGCATCCAAGAAAGCACCATCTGATAGTGTGTATCCGTGTGAGAGCAGCACTGCCCAGGCTGGTGCATCACCCCTGGTGGGAAACCCTGCAAAAACTGCTCTGAGCAGAGGTCAAAGCATCAGGCACATATTTATGGTTATTATTCCATTTGGAAATTAATTAGTATAAAAGACTGAAAGGACAACAAAGAAGTGGAAGGAATTAAACTGTATAAATCATATCTAATTAACTGATTCTAATCTCCCTCCATTTCCTCATGCTGTCTGAGCTCGCTCTGGCTGTTGGCCCCAATCACCAGTTTATGCCAGGAAAAATTTTCAATATCTCATCTGAAGTGTGATAAAACCAATGACAGAACTTCAGCAGCCTTTGAACCAGACCAGAGATCCATTTTCAGTGATGGAATTATGGGACACCAAATATCGTCTAAATGTTGGTCATCTCCTAGTAATAATATGCTGTGCTTTTCAGCTCCAGTGCACTTTACAAGCATTTATTTATTGGCATCTTGCTTGCTTTGGTATTCTTCTCGCTTCAGCAGCTCGGAGTGTTCAGAAAAGCAATGAGACATAGGTGCTACTTGCCAGATTAAGATAAAAATGTGTTGCTTCCAGCGGGGATTTACCACGAAAGGGTTTTCTCCTTTCTGAAAACAAACCTCTTTGAGGTTCCTTCCTTAGCATTTCTCTTGGATTCTTGTGTTTGAGGTGCTGGATGTAATAACAGGGCAGCAGGTTGTAAAGCCCTGGTACCCCACCACGTGGGCTCCATCATCCCTGGCCTGGGATTACCAAACCAGCTCCCCTTTGTCTGGGTGTAGGCAGTGTTTTCCACACAGTGTGACAGATTCGCTCCTTTGGCTGCCCATGTTTTGGTCCTTACTCCAGGTCTAAGTTCCCACTGTTCTCATGCTGTGGCCGTGCCTTAGCTGTAAATCATGGGCATGAGCTGCTTTGGCAAAAAGGGCTGGGAATTAATTGAGTTGGGCGCAGCTCTAGAAACACAGTTTTAATGAGCTGGAACAAAGTCATACCAGGGTGGGATGGTTTGCAGTGAGTAGGAAAATGGATTTTATTCTCTCCTTTTTCATAGTCACACATCCAGAAGGCTGCTTGCAACTGAGCTCCGAAGGTGTCTCATGAGCACACCCTACTGCTTCTTACAGCACATGCAAAAGGGATTAATTAAATTGGCTCCCCC